>OZ012739.1:237978767-238184849 GCA_963859935.3 Lathyrus sativus | reverse complement strand
GACTACTCCCAACAATCAACTATTAATCATATCACATCCTATCATATGTGTCACTCAAGTTCGGGTTAGGACTTATCTCACCACTCATGATACCCAATGTTCACAGCAATCCAATACAAATATATATTCACAAATATGCATGTAGGAAAGTATTCACAACTATAGCATACATACAAACAAAATAGGCTAAACCCTCAAGTTTTAAGTATATTCCCATTGAAGTTATCATTTCTGTTGCAGTGAGAATCGTGATACCAAGCTATTGATTAACTTGAATCTTAATTCATTAAATTTACAACTGAACATTAATTTATCCAAAGTAAAGGTTAAAGAAAGAAAGACCTTTTTTGCGGTGTAACAACAACGCTAAGAGATCGGGATCGGGGGTTAGTTATGCCTAGGGTAGGTATTTCACATCCTAAACATCTATAGTACTCTACAGGAACCTTTTGTATTTCAGTATGCCTAACTTGCTAATAGTTTGCTATGGTTTGGGATTAGGGTACAAGTTGGGGTAAAGACCTAAGGTTTATGTTTCTAAGTTTGCTCGCAAAGATATCACATCTCCTGCCTACGTATCCTAACTAGGATAGAATTATAGGAATCGTATTTCACCTCACTAAAGATCAAAAAGTATTTGACCATGGTCAAGACTCTAAGGGAACAAACATAACAATGCTTGTATAGAGTTTTGAAAGTGAGAAAAACACTTAGAAGGGGGGTTGAATAAGAGTTTTAAGAAATATGGCAAAAAAAAGAACTCAAGATTTTTATCCTGGTTCGTTGAACTCAACTACTCCAGTCCACCTTATCAAATATGATTTGCCTTTATCTACAAGGACTTCATCCACTATTGATCAACTAATTACAATAGAAAACACTAAGAACAACTGTCTTAGTCTTCTCAAGAACTACTGACCACACCTTGGTCTTCTTAAGAAACTTCTTACAAATTAATGTAAACTAACAAGTGTTTGAATGCTTCTAATAAGCTGTATCACAACTGTGATGTTTACACATAAGATTAAGTATAACAAAAACTATATGGTTTTATGAAAGATCAAAATGAATAAGATCTTGTGAGATTTTCTCTTTTATGAATCAAGCATGTATTTCTTTCTGAGTGAACTTACAATGAGCATATATGGTGAGTAGTGAATTAGCAACCTCAAAATGTTGAAGTAGTTCTCCTTTTATAGCTTTTTGCAAATGCTATGAGTAATGTGCAACTGAATATAATATTTGATTGTATGACTTTTCATCACCAAAAGTATGGGCAGAGATATGCTTTCTGCAGAAAGGTATGGTTGTAGAAGCCTTGGGATTTGCACCACGTCACTTCTTTGGACAAATTGGCCGTTGGTTACTTTGGAAGTAGCACCACGTCTAATCAAGTTTACAGCTTCTTCAGCAGCTTCCTTCAAGATGAAGTCTTCATAATCTGCACTTCAGAACATGTAACAAGTTTAAAGGTATGAAATACTTCAAGATGATCAGAGCTAGAATGAATGAGATGATCAGAGTTTTGATAGATGATCAGATCTTTAATATATCAGTCTTCATCAGAGTGTGCAGCAGTATGTGCTTTGAGCGTGAATATTAATGATAAGAGTATGGTTATCAAGGCCTCTGAACTTGAAGTGAAAAGAACTTCAGAGTCTGATAAGATCAGAGCTTTCAGCTTTTGTATACTTCTTTCATTAACCCTTCATATTATTCTGTAGCTTCTGCTTCAGATCCTTCTGGCAGCGCTTCAGAATCTTCTGATAGTCTTGCATCTGATGCTTCAGAGCCTTGCATAGTTTCTTGTACTTATGTATTTTGCTTCTTTAAGAGTATTTAATTTTATACCTGAAACAATAATACGTGAGCAAATTTTAGAGTGTATATTTTCTTAATACAAAATTCCATAAAAGTTATCATCAAAACATAGAGATATAAGAAACACCAATCTGTGTTCTAACAATCTCCCCATTTTTGATGATGACAAAACATAGGGAATTTTGTTCAATAAGGAGAAATAAAATATATAACTCCCCCTGAGATTAAGAATCTCCCCCTGAAATTAATACTCTAATAGAAGAGAACACTTCCCTTTTTGCTTGAGTATATTTCAGAACCTGGTAGAAGTCCTTGTTGAGAGAAAGAATCAGAGCCTGGATGATTTCCAGAAATAGAGTCTGATGATTTCTTTCAAAATGAAGAGTCTGGGAAATCTTCCAGATTCAGAGTCAAATTTGCTTCAAGGATCAGAGCCTGGTTGGGTAATTCTCAGGGTAACTTCAGATCATTTTTGTTAGATGAATTAATACTATCTGAAAGTCTTAAGATTCAACGTTAGATTAAAACAATGTCTGAATTTCATTTTAGCATTGCTTATGGATTGAACAATTAAATTCTCTTTCTTCCCCTTTTTGTCATAATCAAAAAGAATTTAAAGACAGAAAAGATAACAGAAGAAGAGAAAAACACAACACATAAATGAAAAACATAGCAGCTAGATTCATTCAGATCAAAGTAGCACAAAAAACATAAGATGTCCATACAACAGATGATAGAAAATAAAACAACAGAATGCAAAGACATGAAAAAGAAAACTAAGGCTGGCGAGAAGCAATTAAGGTCAAAAGATCAGTAATCTTGGCAGTGGACTCTTCTTGCTTGGCCATCCAAGTCTTGATCTCTTCAGTGGTCTGTTCCTGTTTTATCATCCATGTTCTGATTTCTTTGACTTCTTGGACAACATCTGGAATCTCAGTCTTCATCTCAGATGCAGAAGGTTCAGAAGCAGATGCAGTTGCCATTGGATGATCAATCTCCATGTCAGATGCAGGAGTATCTTCTATCATTGCAGAATCTTCAGCAGGAGCATCTTCCAGAAGAAGCACTGGGGTTGTGATAATGCTCAGCAGAGTCTGTCTGACCATTTCAGCAAACTTAGCCTTTGCATCATCAGCACAAAGTGTTCTGAGGTCAGATGCAGCAGAGTTGAACTTAGAGATGAATCTGTTCCAAGAAGCTTCATATTCAACAGGATCCATACTAGCCATGCACTCTTTCTCCACAGAAGCAATCCCCATACGTATTTCCTTCTTGAAATTCTTGAACAAAGTAGAAACATATAATCTGGGTTTTGGGTTCAGAAAGTCTTCTATGGTGACTGGTTGTGATGGTTCAGGAGGGGTTTGGTTTTGTTCAGGAGGTGGGTGATCAGATGATGGTTGTTCAGATGGTGGTTGTTCAGATGGTCGGGGTATGGATGGTTGTGGTTCAGATGGTTGTGGTATGGATGTTTGTGGTATGGTGAGTTGAGGAATGAAGGTTTCATCATCAGATGGTGTTGATGTAACAACATCAGATGAGGGTGGTATAAAATCTGTGAAATTGAATTTGAAGCGAAGAGGGTTGTCAGATGCAGGTAGATCAGATGATAATGGTTTATAAGGATCAGGAATTTGTAAGCTAGTTGGTAAGGGGACTTCAGATTCATCAGAATCAGATGATTCAATTGAATGACATGAAGTTGAAGAGAGAACATACATGGTTGCAATAGGTTGCACATCCAAAATGTCTTCAGATGGTTGTTGGATAGATGGTTCAAGATTTGAGATGATTGGTTCTTCTGGTGGTTGAGTAGAAGACAATGGCTCAGATTGTTTTTGTGGTTCAGAAGATGGTTATTGTTGTTGTTCAGATGTTGTTTGTTGTTCTTGTGGTTCAGATTGTGTTTGTTGAGGGGGTTGTTGTTCAGAGGATTTCTGTTGAGGGGGTTCAGATGGTAGTTGAACAGAAGATGGTTAAGAATGTTTGTGAGGAGATGAAATGGGTTCAGATGAATGAGGTTCAGATGGTTTAGGATCAGATGATTTAGGAGGAGATGGTGGAGGTGAAGGGACAAGAGGTTTGGGATCAGATGTTAATACCTGTTGAATAGTTGCTCTTATTTCCTCCAAACTAGCTTCTGGAGGATTTTCCTTCTGCTTCTTGTCCTTCTCAGGCTTGTCAGCAGCATCAGAGGCTTTCCTCTAAGGCTGTGCAACAGATCCTTCCTCAGCTTTTTTCTTCCTGCGCCTTTCTCTTAGAAGATTTGGCAGAACTTCTCCTTCCTTCTGAACTATGTTAGCAGGCAGAGGAGTACCATCTCGTAAACATTCAGCAATGTATTCCAGAATGATTTCCCTAGGTTCATCTGCACTGAACAATGGAAAATCTGCTAAAGGAATTCTCCTTCTGCTGACGTCTTCAGAGTTAAATTTCTTGGGTTTTCCAGCAAGCTCTGAAATGACCTTCATTCTTTTCAGAGTGTTCCCATTGATGACAGATCCTATAACATAGGACAGATCCTCTGTCACTCCAGCATCAAACAGATGTTTCACAAGACCATTCTCTGTTAGAATGTTTGATATCAGTCTTCCCATAGGGATCCAACTTCTAATTTTTCCAGCTTTAACCCTTACTTCTTCTCTTGTTTCTTTGATATGGTTCAGAAGATGACTGAATAGAAGATAAGGTAAATCCACCTTCTTTCCTTTACTCATACAGAACATGAAGTACATTTGTTCTGAGTTCACATAATCTGGTGAGTTAGAAGATTTCCTGTGAAAGATAGAACTCATGAAAATCTTGGCCCAGATTCTGTAAACAGGCTTCAGATCTCTGACCTTGTTGGATGGTTCCCCAGAAACACAAACTTCTTGAAAAATGTCAGCCAAATCCACACGATCAGTAGCCATACTTGTGACTCCCTCAGTTTCCTTATACTGAAGTAGTTGTCTGATTAATTTTTCAGTGATGACAATTTCCTTCCCAAGAACAGAAGAATGAATGAACTTAGGGAAAACTTGAGCGTGTATCCAGAATTCTTTTACCAAAGTTGGATAAATAGGACCCATCATCCTGTCAAAATACTTTTCCCAGTTCTGAGTTTTGATGGTTGAAAGGAGATCAAAACCATTTTCTTTGATGGATTCAAAATCCACAAAGTTCTCACACAGAACTTCAAGTTCTTTGATTGGAGTGAGAAGAGTTCTCACAGGTGCTTTATACACAACAACAGTTTGGGATGAACCAGCAACATTTGGAGGTGATGCAGCAACAGTTGAAGTTTGCATCTGAGCAGATGTTGAAGATGGTGAAGCCATTGAAGTTCTTGAGAAGCGTCTAGGTTTAGGAGAGGTTTTGGGTTTTGAAATAAGATGGAAGCAATATAGAAGACAAAAATGCATATGAGAGGTGAAGAGAGTGTAAAGTGTGATTTGTGAAGTGTTGTGAGAATTTATAGAGAAATTTTGGCATGCAAAAAGACACACAATCTCACGCGTACACACAAGCATTGAATGAAGTGAAACATAATCATATCAAGCAATTAATGCAAAGAATAAAATCATATCAAGCATTTAAGATTCTGACAGAAGGGGGGAAATCAAGAGATTTTGGATTTTCAAAGCAATACCTCAAACGTCACTTCAGTATGGTGCACTCTACCTTTCCAGATTCTGAGCTACACGTGTTTGCTTGCATGTGCCTCTGAAACTCTTTGAGAAATGAAACGTTAGGCAACGTTCAGATCCTCTGAGCCTTGTTAGTTCAGATTTACACACAAATAAATAAATACAGAATTCCACAAAAGAAATACTTCAGAGTTTAGACATTTATCATCTGAAGAAAATTTCATGCGATGAATATTTTATTCTGGACAGAAGTTCATACTTATATTCTTCAGAATAAATTTAAATCTATCTTCAGCAAGGGGTTTTGTAAAGATATCAGCCCACTGATGATCTGTATCTACAAAGTTTAAATTGATAATTCCCTTCTGAACATAGTCTCTGATGAAATGATGTTTAAACTCTATATGCTTAGCTTTAGAGTGTAAAATGGGGTTTTTAGATAAGCATATAGCAGAAGTATTATCATAGAAGATAGAAATGTTACTCTCAAAAATCTGATAATCTTCCAGTTGACTTTTCATCCAGAGCATCTGGGTGCTACAACTAGCAGCAGCTATATACTCTGCCTCTGTAGTTAAAAGTGCAATTGTGGGTTGCTTCTTGCTGAACCAAGAGATCAGATGACTTCCAAGAAATTGACAGCTTCCAGAAGTACTTTTATATTCTACTTTGTCTCCAGCATAGTCAGCATCACAGAATCCAACTAATTTATACTCATCAGATCTTCTGTAACACAGACCCACATTAGTAGTACCTTTCAGATACCTTAGAATCCTCTTAACAGCTGTTAAGTGAGATTCTCTAGGATCTGATTGGAATCTAGCACACAGACATACACTGAATAAAATATCAGGTCTTGAAGCAGTCAAATATAAGAGAGATCCAATCATACATCTGTAAAGTTTTTGATCAACTTTCTTACTTACCTCTTCCTTACCAAGTGTGCTTGTAGGATGCATTAGAGTCTTTGCCAATTTTCTTTCATTCATATTGAATTTCTTCAAAAGCTCTTTGACATATTTAGTCTGGTGAATATATGTGCATTCTGGAGTCTGATTTACTTGGATTCCCAGAAAGAATCTAAGTTCTCCCATCATGCTCATTTCAAATTCAGCCTGCATAGACAAAGCAAACTCCTTTCCCAGCATAATATTGGTAGATCCAAAAATAATATCATCCACATAAATTTGACAAACTAGTAAATCTTTCTTAAATGTTTTACAGAAAAGAGTTATGTCCACTTTGCCTCTGATAAAGTTCTTTTCTAGAAGAAAATTACTTAATCTTTCATAAGAAGGTGTATAGATTCTAACCTTGCTACTGGAGCATAAGTTTCAGTGTAATCAATACCTTCTTTTTGACTGTACCCTTGAGCTACCAGCCTTGCCTTGTTCCTAACAACTTCTCCTTGTTCATTTAGTTTATTTCTGAATATCCACTTTGTTCCAATAATGTTGAAACCTTTTGGTCTAGGGACCAGATCCCACACATCATTTCTTGTAAATTGATTTAGCTCATCTTGCATTGCAAGTATCCAATCATTGTCACTCAGAGCCTCATCCACAGATGTTGGTTCAATAATAGACACCAACCCAAGAAGTAATGTTCCAGATGATCTGATAAACGACCTTGTTCTTATAGGGTCATCTTTCTTCCCAATAATCATTTCTTCTGGATGAGAAGCCTTGATTCTGGATGATCCTTTAACTGTTGGTTCTTCAGAAATATTCATGTTATTCATCTGAGAAACTAATGGAGTTGCATCTGGCGTAGCTTCTTCTTGAGCTTTCTCTACCTCTGGTTTCTCAGATTTTATGAGAATAACTTCTCCATCTGCAGAGTTTTCAATCTGTTTTGGCTTTTGATTGCCAAGCTTATCATCAAATCTAACATGTATAGATTCTTCCACAATCTGTGTCTCAGTATTGTATACTCTGTAGCCTTTAGAGCGTTCAAAATATCCAAGCACGAAACATTTTTATGCTTTAGAATCAAACTTGTTAAGATTCTCATTAGTGTTCAGCATAAAACAAATACATCCAAAAGGATGGAAATAAGAAATGTTTGGCTTTCTATTCCTCCACAATTCATAAGGAGTCTTTTCCAGAAGAGGTCTAATAGACACTCTGTTCTGAATGTAACATGCTGTGTTAATTGCCTCTGCCCAAAAATGATTTGCCATGTTAGTCTCATTGATCATGGTTCTGGCCATCTCTTGCAAAGTTCTATTTTTCCTCTCTACAACTCCATTATGTTGTGGAGTTCTAGGACAGGAGAAATCATGAGCAATGCCATTTTCATTAAAATATTTTTCAAAATGTTTGTTTTCAAATTCACCACCATGATCACTTCTGATTTAATAATTTTGAAATCTTTTTCAGTTTGGACTTGTTTGCAGAAGTCAAAGAACACAGAGTGTGACCCATCCTTGTGTTTTAGGAATTTTACCCATGTCCATCTGCTGTAGTCATCTACAATGACTAATCCATACTTCTTGCCTCTGATGGATGCAGTTTTCACTGGTCCAAACAGATCAATGTGAATGAACTCTAATGGTTTTGAAGTTGAAACAACATTTTTGGATTTAAAAGATGATTTTGAAAATTTTCCTTTCTAACATGCTTCACAAAGAGCATCTGAGTTGAACTTCAGATTAGGAAGTCCTCTGACCAGATTAAGCTTATTAATCTGAGATACACGTCTCATATTAATATGACCCAATCTTCTGTGCCAGACCCATTGCTCCTCATTAACAGACATAAGGCATTTAACATTCTGAACCTTAAGTTCTGAAAGACTAATTTTATAAATGTTGTTTTTCCTTTTACCATTAAAGAGGATTGAGCCATCCTTTTGACTAACAGCTTTGCAACACTTTTGATTAAAGATAATGTCATAACCATTGTCACTTAATTGACTTATGGACAATAGATTATGAGCTAACCCTTCAACAAGCAAGACATTAGTTATGGAAGGAAGTTTACCATTTCCTATGGTTCCAGAGCCAATTATTTTGCCCTTCTGATTCCCTCCAAACTTGACATCTCCTCCATATCTAAGCTCCAGACTTTGGAACATAGACCTTTTTCCCATCATATGTCGTGAGCATCCAGAGTCCAGGTACCATGACTGGAGTCTTGACTTTGCTGCTAAGGATGTCTGCAACATAGATTATCTTATCCTTAGGTACCCAGATTTTCTTGGGTCCTTTTTGGTTAGTTGCCTTAAATCTTTTTCTGAACTTCTGTCTTTCAACATAAGACTTGTTCTGATTAGCTTTAGATTTATTAAACACGGGTTTGTTCTGATTAGAACTTGTGTGTTTAATATCGTTCAAGTGACCAAATGTAAATTGAGAATATAAAGGAGGATATTTGATATCCAGTTTATCTACAGATTTTGGATTTGAATCTTCATAAGAGAAAGACTTATATCTAACACCTTTTCTATAGTTTCTGCTAATACCATAGATCATTGAAGCCATTTTGCTTCTATCTAGGCTTTTAGTTAGAAACTTCCTGAAACTATAGTCATACTCTTGTAAAATATTTTTAGAGCATGGTTCAGATTTTAAATCAGAGTTTAGTTGAGCAGATTCTAAATTATTTTTCAATTGAAGATTTTCAGCTTTTAGTTCAGCTATTTCTGATTCAAACTTGTTACTCTCAAATTCAATATGCTTTAGAAGCATTTTGTATTTGAGTTTAACTTTACTATAGTTTTCAAGAATATCAGATAAACTTTCAACAAGTTCCTGTCTAGAAAGTTCAGCAAATACCTCCTTAGAATCAGATTTTGATTCTGATCCAGATGATTCAGCACTGTCCTCAATGTCAGCCATGAATGCTACATTTTCACATTCCTCTTCTGACTCTGATGACAAATCAGATGCATCTGAGTCATCCCAGGTAGCCATCAGAACTTTCTTTTTGTGATCAGACTTTGTTTTTGGGTTCTCCTTCTGAAGCTTTGGACATTCACTCTTGTAGTGCCCAGGTTCTTTGCATTCATAGCAAACAACCTCTCTTTTTCCAGACCGTCTGTGTCCAGAGGATTCTCCAGATCTTCTGTATCCAGAGTGTTCTCCAGATCTTCTGTGCCCAGAAGATTCTTTGTGTTGATCTGGTTTTCTAAAGTTCTTGAACTTCCTTTGCTTGTTCTTCTATAGTTTGTTGATTCTTCTGGACAGCAAGGATAGTTCTTCTTCATCTTCAGAAGCAGACTCTTCAGAGCTTTCTTCTAATACCTGCAATGCTTTAACAACTTTATTAGATTTTAATGCAATTGACTTACCTTTATTTAGAGGCTCATCTTCCTCTAGTTCAATCTCATGACTCCTTAGAGAACTGATTAGTTCCTCCAGCGTAATCTTGTTCAGATCCTTTGCCAGCTTCAGAGCAGCGACCATGGGTCTCCATCTGGTTGGCAAGCTTCTGATTATTTTCTTGACATGATCTGCTGTAGAGTAACCCTTGTCCAGAACCTTTAGGCCAGCAGTGAGAATCTGAAATCTGGAAAACATTGCTTCAATAGATTCAGATTCTTCCATCTTGAAAGCTTCATACTTCTGGATCAGCGCCAGAGCCTTGGTTTCTTTGACTTGAGAGTTCCCTTCATGAGTCATCTTTAGGGATTCAAATATATCAAAGGCAGTTTCTCTGTTGGTTATTTTCTCATACTCAGTATGAGATATAGCATTTAGCAATATTGTTCTAGCCTTGTGGTGATTTCTGAATTCCTTCTTTTGCTCCTCAGTCATTGATTTTCTGTCAACTTTCTTGCCATTCCCATCAGTGGGATGAACATATCCATCAATAACTAAGTCCCAAAGATCAGCATCAAATCCTAGAAAGAAACTTTCCATTCTATCTTTCCAATAATCAAATTTCTCTCCATCAAACATGGGAGGTTTTGTGCTGACTCTTTCTTCATATTTGTTGTTGTTGGGGGTTGAAGTTTCAGCAGCCATGATGTAAATCAACCAAGAGTATCAAGAGTTTTTCCCACTGGATCTTTTCTGGTCACGGTTAAGTGATAGCACAAACAGAACCGGAGCTCTGATGCCAACGGAAAGTGAGAAAAACACTTAGAAAGGGGGGTTGAATAAGAGTTTTAAGAAATATGGCAATAAAAAGAGCTCAAGATTTTTATCCTAGTTCGTTGAACTCAACTACTCCAGTCCACCTTATCAAAGATGATTTGCCTTTCTCTACAAGGACTTAATCCACTATTGATCAACTGATTACAATAGAAAGCACTAAGAACAACTGTCTTAGTCTTCTCAAGAACTACTGACCACACCTTGGTCTTCTTAAGGAACTTCTTACAAATTAATGTAAACTAACAAGTGTTTGAATGCTTCTAATTAGCTGTATCACAACTGTGATGTTTACACATAAGATTAAGTACAACAAAAACTATATGGTTTTATGAAAGATCAAAATGAATAAGATCTTGTGAGATTTTCTCTTTTATGAATCAAGCGTGTATTTCTTTCTGAGTGAACTTACAATGAGCATATATGGTGAGTAGTGAATTAGCAACCTCAAAATGTTGAAGTAGTTCTCCTTTTATAGCTTTTTGCAAATGCTATGAGTAATGTGCAACTGAATATAATATTTGATTGTATGACTTTTCATCACCAAAAGTATGGGCAGAGATATGCTTTCTGCAGAAAGGTATGGTTGTAGAAGCCTTGGGATTTGCACCACGTCACTTCTTTGGACAAATTGGCCGTTGGTTACTTTGGAAGTAGCACCACGTCTAATCAAGTTTACAGCTTCTTCAGCAGCTTCCTTCAAGATGAAGTCTTCATAATCTGCACTTCAGAACATGTAACAAGTTTAAAGGTATGAAATACTTCAAGATGATCAGAGCTAGAATGAATGAGATGATCAGAGTTTTGATAGATGATCAGATCTTTAATATATCAGAGTCTTCATCAGAGTGTGCAGCAGTATGTGCTTTGAGCGTGAATATTAATGATAAGAGTCTGGTTATCAAGGCCTCTGAACCTGCAGTGAAAAGAACTTCAGAGTCTGATAAGATCAGAGCTTTCAGCTTTTGTATACTTCTTTCATTAACCCTTCAGATTATTTTGTAGCTTCTGCTTCAGATCCTTCTGGCAGCGCTTTAGAATCTTCTGATAGTCTTGCATCTGATGCTTCAGAGCCTTGCATAGTTTCTTGTACTTATGTATTTTTCTTATTTAAGAGTATTTAATTTTATACCTGAAACAATAATACCTGAGCAAATTTTAGAGTGTATATTTTCTTAATACAAAATTCCATAAAAGTTATCATCAAAACATAGAGATATAAGAAACACCAATATGTGTTCTAACAAGTTTAACAAAAATCTCTATTCTAAGTTGTACACTCAAAGGGATTGACTTTTACAAAAGTCAAGAGGAAAGTAAGTAATCATGACAATGATTTTTACATAGATTTAACAAACTCTATCTTAAAGTTCTAATTGAAAGATCTTCCTAGCAAGGGGTAGGTCTTTTAGACTTAGGCAAAGTCTAATGGCTAGTAGGTTCTAACTTAACTAAGTTAGGGTTTAAGGTGACTTAATAAAGTCACAGGGAGAGCAATGAGTTATCTATGACTCAGGGGACAATAGAGAGACTTTGTTTAGGAATGGGATTAGGTGAGGCAACTGGATGAGAACTAACAAGTTCCATGACTTGGGGCGTAACTTAACAAAGTTAAAACAATGCAAGTGTTCATTCAAACATGATGAACATATGAAAGATTAATGGTAACAACCAAGAAAAAATATGCAAGCATGTAACAACATCAAGCAAATGTTGCAATTAAGTCAAATGGTTACAACTAAGGATGCACAAAGATATTACAATATCTGGAAGGAACATGATAGAGGTTCTTACAAGACCAAAAATATAAGGCAAGATCAACTTTAGAAATCTTAAAAAAGATGAAGAGCAATGAGGTAACAACCATCAAGGAAAACAACAACATGTAATTCAAACAAGTTTAAATGCAGGCAAGTTTCAACTTGAGGCAAGCATGTATAGAGATCAAAGAATGTCAAATGTAACAGCATGAGACCAACAATCATGCATTGATGACAATCAAGTATAAGTAAGCATACAAGAAGTGTTACAACAAATCAAGTAAAAGTTCAAGGTTTCATGGGGAAATACATACAAGTTTATGGTAAAAACCAAAACAAAACAAACCCTGGCATATTATGGTTCTAACAAGACACCTAAACAAGTAGAGAAGACATAAAGAACACACTCAAGAAGTTACAACATCAAGAGACAACATGGTTTATAAACAAGGTTCAAAGTGCTAGTTTCAATTAGATGCATTCACAAAAGCAAGGATTGATCATGATAAGTCTTTGAATCAAGCAAAACTTAATCATTCAAGCATGTTAACAAACATATGTGGGTCACACACAATCAATTTTACAAGCTAAATCAAATGGTAGTTGAGAAACTTTTTCAAAAGAAGCAAGGTGAAAACCCTAATAAAACATGATTTACAAGTGAGTTAAAGTATTTCTAGGATATGCATCCTTGAATTCTTCACTCACTATGTTAAAATAGACACGATAAAGAACATTTTTCAAAAAGAATGGGACAAAAATGATAAAAAAAAATGAATACGTTATGATGATTTCAAGTTTGTGAAGAAAACATGAAAATTAAGTGATAAAAAAAGGAAGTGCCTCCACCATGTGTTGAATCCACACCTTCTAATTCATAGGTCTAAAACCTCACCAAATCAGCCAAGGCATGCGTGTGATTCTACTAAGAGAAAGAATGGTTATATGTTAAAAAATGAGAAAAATCACAAAATGGCAAAAGACTTATCCACCTCAGGATCAAACTCGGGAAGGCAAAGCCAAAGCATACATGAGCGCGCAGGTCATAACCACTAGGGTGGTGGTACATCCAATATATCAAACCACCCCAGAAATAGATAACCCTCAAGTTTGTAATTTATGGACAAAACAAAGGCAATTCAGGCACAAAATATTTCAAAACGTGAAGCTTCTAAACTTGATCAAAACATCATAGTTTTTAACAATGTTTAGGTCTAAATTGCTTGGAATTGAAAGAGGAATTCAATGGCATCTTTAGTTTTCCTTAAAAATGAACACAACTCAAAATTCGAAAGTAAATGCAGCTTATGTGTCAAAATGCATTTTCCAAGCTATTGCTCAATTCAATCATGTTTAAAATAATTTGAAAGCTCACACGCACTCTAAATACAACATTCATGAAGTTCAAAAACAGATATAACTCAAATTTAAGCTAGAATACAAAGTGACTTATGGAGTTGAAATTGTGACATGAGTTGCAATCAAAAGAGTTAAAACAGTTATTAACAGCAACATGTCCTCATCCAAACATGTTTCAATACACACAAAGACATACATATGAGGCTTCCAAATCAATCCAACAATAGTCTAAATAGAAACCAACAATTTTGCACATTTGAAATGTCAAGCAACCTAAGTGTATCAGAATAGCAACAAACATCTCACATTATATAGAGGTCTTACACATGAGTCATGACCCATAAATATGCTCAAATACAAACCCTACCTCAATCCTAAACAGAACTAAAACATGGTTCATTAAATGAAAATAAAACAACAATAAAAATCCACATCTAAACTTCATGACAGTTGCAAATTTATGAAGATAAGCATAATCCAAGTTCAAACATGACTTGATGGGGGTTTTAGGCAGATCTAAACTAATGCACATCCAACATGATCATGGTGCAAAAGTTAATATAGTTAGAGGTTACTTACCTCTTGAAGACCTCCAATGCAATTATTGATACCAATCTGACTTTGTTGAATGAGGATGGCTTGAATGGTTGCTCCACACTCTAGTGCAAGGTCCAAATAGCTCCAACTCCTTCCAAGCATGTTTTGTGCAAGAACCGTTTCTTACACTTGAAGCAAACAAGGAACTCTTTGTAACAGATCCACCAGATGCTGATACAGTTGGTTCTGGATGGTGTAGATAGTTAATATACTTTATATCCTAGGTTTTTGAGGTGTCATGAGGGTTAAAGAAGGTCTGAACAGAGAATAATGCTAGATTATGCAGAAAGTCAAAGTTCTTAGTGTTGAGGGTTGACTTTTTGAAATTCAAGGATTTTGGTTGGTTCAATGGTTAGAACAGCTTCTAAACACCATTTATGGTTTGTGTGGAGTGTTGATGTTAAGTTTCAAGTGTTAGAAATGGATCTGGTAAGAGATTTGTTCAAGACAGATTTTGGCTTTTTTGATGAGTCTGCTTAACTAGCAAGAAAAATGCAAGTCAAGGGTGAATTGCTTGTTTATTCTTGATTTGAGGCTTGTTCTGGTGTGTTTGATACATAGAGGATTTCTCTATTTATAGAGGAAGCAAAGAGAGCCAAGGGTTGGGACAAATTTGAACAAAATGTGAAAATGTCTTGCTTTTGGAGGGAAGGAAAGGTAAATCTTCTTGTGAACTTCTTCTGCAGAATTTGAGCTTGTTTTCAATGAATCTTAGCATCAAAACAGGATGTGATTAAGCTATAGGAAATGACTATAGGGATGGAAAGAGAAGAATCTTCATGCTACATCAGATTTTCCTTCTAAAGTTTCTCTTTCATCATGTACTTTTGTACTTTCTTGGATTTTAATAATGATCTTAACCAAACCCTTGGCTTTGCTCATGGATTCTTCTGGAATTTTCACTCATTACACCCCTAGACATCAGATCAAGGGTTAAACAACTGGTTAAGAACTAATTGGCTGGTTTGTGTATTGGCTCATGTCAAGTTGAAGTTGCTCATTTCAAGTTCTTGGACCCCATCTTCCCTCCTTTGAAACTCCTAGCTCACAAATGCTATGGAGGAGTTATTGTACTTTTTGGAAAGCCCTCATCATGCTATACAACTTTCATGTTTTACACTTTTCCAAATTCCAAGTGGAACTAGGTCAAAAATCCCCTTGAAGTTGGCTGAAAACATGACTTAAAAGTGCCAAAATCATGAAATTTCACCAAGTGTTTTTATCCTCTTAACTTATTTTTGATCATAACTCAAACTCTATTCATTTTTTGAACATGGGTCACTGTGCAACTTTTGTAGGACTTCTCAAGACCTTTCCAACAAGCTTTGAACCACTCCATTTGGAAGTGTGGTTAAGAAGTTATAGTCTTGCCCCTTTCAAAACTCTAATTTCCCGACTTTTCGATTACTTCTCAATTCTTAATCCAATGGTCACCAAACTTCATTATTAGATATGAAATGATGTTGGTAACAGAATTGGATTCAATTTTGGGTCAAAACCCTGTTGGTCAATGAGTTGACTTTTCAGTTAGACGAACTGAACGATCGAAAACCTCCCAATTGACTGTTGGTATTCTGGGTTCCCAGATGCCTTGAAACTTCTTGAGGGGACTTTAATAAGCCATGTGATCTTTATGGACCATGATTCCACCATTGGAATGTCATTTAAATCAAAATTTAAACTTCAGTTGACTTTTCCAATCAGAAGCCATAACCGGGGGTCTTGGACTATATTGTTCTTCTTTCTTGGATAACAACCTCAAATTAGATTCGTACTTGAACCAATGTAGTATCCTTGATGATGTAGAGAGTTGCTATATGGAGAATCATTCCAACACCTTGACTAATCAAACTATAAAAAACCCTAATTCCCGGCTGTATGGAACCCTAATTCACCTACATCTTGATAAAGATCAAACTTGAAAGAGGTTATGGTTAGATAAACAATGTTGAAATGTTGATGCTCCTAGAATGATGGTGAGATCTAGGGGTCAAAATTTGTGGTACTACAGTTGCCCCTATTTAAATATCTTCACCAGATGACAATGAGGGATAACAATCTTCATAGAATCGTAGTGAAAGGTATTTAAATATAGCAAACCGAAAATTTTGTCCCTTAGATACAGTGGTATGAAAAAGGACAAATGCTAATATGAAATGAGTTCTAAATTTTGTTTTATGATGCTTAGGTGCAAGAAAATTCTGACACACGAGCAAAAGAAAAGGACAACACAACAACGAGTAACCACTCGCTAGGGACCCGACACATTGTGGAAAGATCCTTAAAACATTAGGATATAGTAGAGACACAACCCTCAACACATTAGGATTGAACAAAGACCCTCAAAACATTATGATTAAAAACTAATATCCTCAAAACATTAGGATATAGTATAGACACAACCTTCAATACATTAGGATTGGAAAAAGACTCTCAAAACATTAGGATCAAAAACTAATATCCTTAAAACCTTAGGATTGGACAAAGACCCTCAAAACATTAGGATCAATCAGATAGTTGGAGTCTTCATGCAAATGCAAACATCCGAGTCTTTGGAAATTCTAGAACTTGAGATTCAAAGCATACATCTCCAAAGGTATAAAACCTGATATTGGGAAGGAAACAAACATGACTTCACTTGGAATGATAAACAACCAAATTGTCAGTACCTGTCACCAATGGATTTTCTCAATTCCAATTACCAACTAGCCTTACATGGAATATGATTGGTCACCACCAATTCATCAGTACCAGTCACCACTGGATTTCCTCAATGCTAATTACCAGCCGACCTTACATGGAATATGATTGGTCACCACTAATTCATCGGTACCAGTCACCACTGGATTTTCCCCCATGATTGGTAACCACCAAATCGACAATACCAGTAACCACTGGATTTTCCAAACGAGGCCAGTAACCACTAAACTTTCAACCAATGATTGGTAACTACCAAATTAACAATATCAGTAACCACTGGATTTCCCAAATGATGTCAGTAACCACTGGACTTTCAACCAATGCCAGTCACCACTGGACTTTTCAAACAATACTGGTAACAATCGGACCTTAACGTCCCTAAGATAAGCTTCTCAAACAGGACTATCACTTATTTTCTTTGGGGAATTGCAGAGAAGTTCTTCTTACAAGACATGGTGCAAAATAAATGCACATTCAAATTGGGTTCGGCAATCGCTTGGGGACCAAAGTTCGACCTAGGAACAGGCTAGAAAGAAACGGTCAAAACAAGACTCCAACCATTGAGGAATGAACTCAAATGGGGATGCATCTTATCCAAACATGGAAAACGATAACTGAAGCAACCATCATCCACGAGGATTAAACTCTGTCGGGAATTGAGAAAGGATGGTCATTTTATGCTTAAAGGCTGACAACTCTATGGGAGAGAGACGACATACCCAGTCACTTGGGGAAAACACCAAAGTGAATTAAAACAGGTAACAACCACAGATAGCAAAAATCCAAAAATGTTATGCATATGCTTATGTCATGCTTATGTTTATGCTAACAAAACAGACAAAGCAAAACTGGAGATGAAATAAACATCTCGACAGGGATACCCAACCAACTTCACTAAATTAGACATTAACGGGGATGATCATGAAGAACAGCAGTTCCACTTCAAGGTTACAACCTTCTCTAGGAGAGAGTAATCTACTTAGGACACAATATTATGACTTCACTCGGATTGCCATCATGAGTTTGAATTCTTTGTTGGAGGAGGAAAACCACACAGGGAAATGCCCAGATCAACCGAAGTAACAACTTAATTGGGGAGCTGGCAAAAGGTATCATGAGAACAAGACATTTCTGCCCCTCGATAGTATAATAATCATCTTCAATTGAGCAACTGCTCTTGCGACAAACAGTTTTCAAACCTTTTCTGCCCCAGATTACATGGTCTTTGAGAAGAAGCCATCAAGAGGATTTTACAAAAGAATTATCATAAAGATGCTTCAATGTCTTCAAACTCTTATAGAGATTCACAAATCCCGACGTGAATTCCCCAGTTTAACTGTATTTGCACAACAAAGTCCTCAGATTGTGGAAGTAACGATTGAGGAACAAACTTGTCCCTGCTAGCTGGTAACTGCAAAAGAGTTGCCCCAGACTAAACTGTTATTTGAGAGATTCACCTGATCTTGACCTGATCGCTTCTGATTAGCTGAACATTATGACAAATGATTAACAAATCCTTCAAATTGGTTGCCCCAGGCTGAGCTTCCTTTACCAAGTAAAATTCCCTAACTGGCAGCATTTGCTGGGATTGTTTTAATATTGGATTGTCTTGCACACAATGTTATTCTTTAAAAATTGGCAATTTTCAATGCAAAAGTCATGCAAACTTTTGAAAATGAATTTTTTATTTATGAAACACACACGGCAGAGTGATCAAGTGATCAAAGTGAAAGGGATCCAATCATTTTACAAGTGATGGATAAAGTGATTAACACACACAATTATCAAAGATCATTAGGAGTCAGGTTCTCCAACCTTGCTGTAATATGCTTTCAAAACAACCTTACCTCAATAAGGTATTTTAAGGGTTGTAACGTGGCTCGATTCACGGTTCATGAAACAAAGGATAAAGGCTCAAAGTTATTTGTTCCCACCCACTCTCCATCATGAACTCCAATCATACGTTCAATTAACTCAAACTACACATTCTGGTTCTTATAGGCTTAGGAATTGAACTGGTGACAAGTTGGCGATGGTACACAAACCTAAAGTAGTCACTACTCCCTTATAGTATTTGATAGCTTTTTGCTATTGAGGATTTTTAGATTCAAAGATTTATGAATTCCTCTTTTGATTGTCATACAAGCCTTTTTGTATAAGGCAAGGTTATGAGCTTCCCATCTTTCTTGGCTTTTTCCTTGAAAGGGACTCAGCTCATTTTTTAAGTAGGGATTTCTTAACAGTCCTTCCTTAGATATTACTTTTGGAACAACTTGTACAATATTTATTCAATGGATTTAAGGGAGCTGACAGGTGTCTTAGTGAAGTTCTTGCATTCGAACGTATACCCAAGTTAAGCTGAGAACTACCTTGCCCTAGGTTTAAGATTTAAGGTTTTTTATTGTTGTAAAGAAAGAAAACTCCTACTTATAGGCTCGAAGGGGTTAACGAGGGATTATCTTCCTTATTACTCCAGTGTTTAGGGATTGAAACAATGCCTTACATCATCAACAAAGTTAAATTGAAAGCATATCAACAACAGTTATGGTCATAGTTTTCATTATCCTCCCCAATCTTTGCTTTAAACAATAGTTTGGTAAAGAAAAGAAATTTTTGCATTTTTCATTTTCTTATAACAATGAAAGGAAAGAGAAAGAGTGAAACGAATAGACTTAATCAAAAGATGCAAAAACATTTCATTAATCTTGCCAATTCAAAATGAACAACAACTTACAAGCTATACAAATGCAAAGAAAATACAACAAACTACTGAAACAGTCTACAGCTGCTAGCCTTAGGGGATTAAACTTTGACAAACTTCAGATTTCAGGCCTAGACGGGGAAACACCTTCAGAACCACTTGCTCTTTGTGGTGTAGAATTATGAGCGGTCTTGTGTGTCCTTTGCCTTTGGATTCAGGAATCGCGGCACTGTCATTTGATTTATCCTCCTGAGGTTTCAGCAATTCTTGCAGTCTCAGTTTAAAACCTTTAAACTCTTCAACTAGGTGCCCTGCTATCCCAGTACGGTATCTACATTCAACTTCTGGGTGGTCTTCTTCGAGGATCAAGTCTTTGTCATTAATCAGCTCTCGCACAAGAAAACCTAATGCCAAACATGCATCTAAGTTGTGTCCCTCGGCTCCTTTGTGAAATTCACAAGTTAGGTTCGCATTGTGCCATGGCCCTGGCACAAGATTGAATAGTTGCAGAGTCACTAGTGAGTTCTGAATCAATAGCGGGTAAAGTTTTCTTAGCACTACAGGAATTGGTTTACCACAAGTCTTATTTTTCCTGACATGATTCTTCTTGTTCAAGCTCTGGCTTTGAGAACCTTGAGGAGGAACAAACACTGAGTGGTGAGAGACTTTTCTGGTAATCGTCTGATATTGGTCGCTTGGTCAGATACTGACTTGTGTGAAATTTTTCCGGGTGCACGTTCTTGCTGTGGAGGAGACATGAGAGATGGTGAAGTTTTGTTGACTTGAACACCTTGAGGCGTGAAAGAGATCATTTTGGAGTCGAGAAAATATTTAACCTCGTTTCTGAGTACTTTACAGTCTTCAGTTGAATGCCCCAGTGCCCCAGTGTTGCACCCTAAAATTTGCTCAACCTTATTCACTTGGTTTATGTTTCAATATCATTAGCATTTGCATATAGAGTCATGTACATAGCCTAACCATCTGCATAGCATAAGCATAGCAAGTCATCCAACAGGGGACCAATCATTATTATCATCTCTAGAGGCCTATCAAGAGGTTATTATCCTGATTCAATCTCATTCAAGTCATCAGAAAGAATTGGGAAGCTATCAAGTCAATGGGTCAAGCAGTTCACCTATCTCCTGGCTGAGGGTATCTGGGGATCATCAAGGAAAGTATGAGCTGTGAATTGAAGGCATGGAGAGTATGTGGGCATCATGGGAGACTTATAAAGTCATTTGGAGAAGGAGACAAGTCATTGGTGTGATCACAAGAATTGCAGTTGAAGACAGTCAACTAGGGTTTCATCTGGGTCAACCCTGGGTCAACCCTAGGTCAAAGGATTGTTGGAGAGGCATTAAGGGCTATTGAAGAGATGTGGGGTTCATCATTTGACATGGAGAATAAGGATATGTTGTTATGCTAAGAAGAAATCAAGAGAAATCAAGGAGAAGAGGAGGTCCTAAATTAGGGTTTCTATGTAAAATCCCCTAATTTAGGTCAAATTTCCAAGCAAGATAAGTCAAAATTCAAGCTTCAAATGGATACTTGTCCAACATAAAGCTTGTAGAGGATCTCAATACCTTTAATTTGAGTGGTGGAAGACATTAAGGAGATTTATAGAACTCAAGTTATGGTTCTTGCAAGTTACAGGTCATCTGGGGTATCTGAAATTTTGTCTGTGAAAGTGACTTGACGTCCAAGCTATTTTGGCCCCTCAAGGAGATTTCAAATGAATTTCTGGTCAACATAATAGTTGTTCCTCATTGTCTTATCTTTCTAGAATGGTATAGTATGCCTTCATATGATTTGGGGAACTCTACTTATGGTCTTGGCAGGAAAAGGGTATTTTGGTCATTTGTGAATTACAGGTCATTTTAACCTATGCCCAGAACTCATACAAGGAAGCTTCAAATGGAAAACTTTACAACATCAAACTTGTTCCAAATGACATTTTGAGTCTAGAAAAGTTACCATGAGAGATTGGAAAGATTCATAGCACAAGGTTTCAAAATTGTTGGATTTAATGAATAAAAATGGCCTTAAAAATGAGATTTTTCATATCTTGGCCAAATGAAGCAAAATTATAGGTCATTTTGAATGGAAAGATCATTTTAAAGACATTGGATAAAGTGGAATTTTGAGCTTAGTTCATAATTTGTGAGTTATCCATGGTTGCTTGCAATAAAAGAAACATAAACCAAATTCAAGGGAAAGAATGCAAGGGAAACTTCTCCAAGTTTCTAGGAGGTTCTAACCTCACCTATATATTGATACAAGATGGTTCATGCCATGGTTGGTGATTTCATTTGTTCAAAACCCCAAGTTATACACACTTTCTCCAATTTGAAAGAGCTTCTCAAACTCTCTACAATCTCCATCAATTCTCACTTTTCTTGATTTGAGTATCATCTAGATCATTCATAGGCCAGAATTTTATCAAAGAATTGGTTGAATTGATCAAATATTGTACCATTCGTCTTCTTTACTCCAATTTGCATTTTCTATCCAAACTCCATTAAAGCTTCATCCACCATCTCAATTTCTGTTATCATCATCATCCACCATTATCATTGAGGAATTGGCAAAAGAAATTGGAGGGAATTCGTGGCTGGTTAGGGAGATCCAAGTGTACACTCCAACTTGCATGAAGAGGGGGATAGAGTGATTCAAGAAGATTCAGCCACAACCAGTGCAAACAGTAGAAAGCACACCATTGGAGGAGCACCTAGAAGCCATTACAAGTCTTGAATTGCAGCACAATTACCCCTGCCATCATCACTTGCAAGGTATGCAAAACTCTTCGAATCTCCTCATTTATGCTGTTGTAGATCATGTGGTTAGGATAGGAGTGTTTAGAGACCATAAGGGAGTAATTCTTGAGATCTAGGGAGAGTTTTGTGAAGATCCATGGCAGGTTACCATTTCTTTAAGCTCCAAGAACAAGCTGTGTATTGGGTTATAATTGATATGATAAGGCATAGAATGATGAGGATGGCATATAGAGTAACTGTAGATCATCAGGTTTGAGTTCTGGCAAAGTTGATATCAGACGAGTATGGTGAACCCTAGCTTTCGTGCCCTCTGTTTGGGATCCACAAGGAGAGTTAGCAAAAACTAGGACCATGCATGAATTCCTTGTGTTTAGTAGATCATTTTAGGGCTTTGAATTTTTCATTTTCATTGAGGGAGCATGGAGAAAGATCGAGTGGAATTTTCGTGCATGAAGTATGTTTCTGAAACCCTAAATGGATAGAGGAAGAAGACGATACATGGACCCTTGGATCTGAGGGGGATGCTTGACTTGACCAGGAATCGAACGCTCCACATTCAACCTGAGAATTGGTGGGAAATTTCAGTTAATAAAACGCACCGTTTCATTTAGTAGGGGAAAATGGGCTCAGATGCTATTAGCACCCCCCGCGCGCGAAAGCCCAATCGTTTGAACTGATAGTCCTGCTATTCTCACCCCCTCTCATTTATTTCTTCATATTTCTTTTTTATTTTCTTTACATTTCTCATTCATTTTCTAAAAATCATATAAAATTGAAAAAACATTATTTTTTGATGATTCTTTTTGCATAATTTTCTTTGAAGAGTCTAAAAAATTATAAAAAATAAAAATTGCATTTTATTTTTTATTTGATATTTTTGCCATATTTTCCAAATAAATAGCATTTTAAATAGTTTCATTTCATACATAAATTTGTTAATTTTTGTTCTATTAATTGCTTTAATATTTTTTGTCCATTCTTTTTAGGTTGTTTAGTTTAGATATTAAACTTGTAAATACAATTTAATTCATATTTTTAGGAGTTAGTTTTAGTTGATTAGTTTAGGTGGAAACAACATGAACAAATTAGGGTTTTAAGTGACAACTTAGGAGAAGTAGTTCATTTCCCTTAGGATTTAGGGATTAAATAGTTTAACTATGGGACTATAGGGGCTATGGGTAGTTATTAGATCCCCTTAGAAAAGTCAGGATTCCCCTACTGCTAGTAATGTACTGTCTGTATTTGTCTGACTGGTGTGGTGTGCCCTTTGGGGATGATTGCTTGCTTGCTTGGGTATTGGGACTGTCTGGGGATTTGGCAGAGCTGAAGACTGATGATGATGGAGCCATGGGAGATCCAGAGCCTGAAGACCAACTTCCAGAGTTGATGAGGTGTTTCTTGCTAGCAGCTGTTGAGGAGATTAGGGTTTAGGAGCTAGGCAGAGCTCTAGAGTAGAAAGCTTGATTCTCAAATATGGAAGGTTTTGACTGCCTCCATCCCTCTCTGTGATACAGAGTCTCTCTGAGACACTCACCCCCTTCCTTTGGAAGGCTTGGTGCTATTGTCTGAGGGATAGAACTCTTGAGAGAAATATCCTATGTGTTGTTAGCAGTCTGTTTGCCACCCTTGGTGGTCAACTAATTGCTTAACACCCAGTTCACTCTTATGATTGCTTCCTCAGCTTGGAGATTGAGACTTGAAGAAAAGCCATTGCAGATGGAAGACTGATGACAAAGACTTTGCCTGAAAGGCCATGAAGATAGAGACTGATGCTTGTTGAAGCCTGGAGTTGATTGGAGATGAATTGAAGATGGATATTGAGGCAGAGCTGTTGTAGCTGTTTTTATTGCTGTATTTCATTTCTAATGTATTGACTGGTTTTCCTGACTGTATTGTTTGCTGTTTACCCTGCTGGGTTGAAGGTGAAGCCTGTTCACTTTTGCCTATTGTTTTCCACGTTCGAGGTTGAGTGGGACTCCCTTGCCTCGCTTGTATTGTTGCATTCATGCATTTTACTGTTTTACCGTATATATCTGATATTGTTTCTGTTTCCGTCTATTCCCTTAGGATCTCTGTTTCTCTCTGTGCAAGAGAGGAGCATGATAGACACTAGGTCTTAACCCATGCATGATAACATTAGGTTAGTTTGATTCCCTTCGCAACCGTAGGTTAGAGTTCTGTCTCTTCTTCCTCAAAACAAACAGAAAAACACCATAAAGATTTCAAACACAATAAAAGACACTTCTTTCGTAAAAGAATGTGAACTCATCAAAACGTCATTTTTGTCCGCCGGGACTTCTAATCAAGAAAACCTTTTTCAGAAGGAATAAAATCAACCAAGACAGACTTGTGTCGTACGTGGCCCGAACTACGTTTGCTCTGATCTTTCATGCTGTATGAAAGTACGTAGGCATAGGATGCGATATCCTAGCGAGCAACCTTCCCCTCCTTTCCCGTAGGTAGGCGAACTACGTTGACTCTGATTTCTCGTTCCAGACGGGAATACGTGGGCATAAAGTGCGATACTTTGCCGAGTCATTTTTATTTTCATTTTATTTTCTTTTTAACCCTTGACCTATAGTTTAGATAGAATAACAATCCATACCCGAAAACAAGCGCGGATCCCGTCGAGTACGACGGACGTGAGGGGTGCTAATACCTTCCCCTTGCGTAACCGACTCCCGAATCCAGGTTTTGGTTGCAACGACCATACCTTTCCCGTGTTGTGCGAGGTTTACTCTGAGCGTTTCCTTTCCCTCCCGTGGGATAAATAACGCACGGTGGCGACTCTTCTATTCAGCCGGCGCCGATTTTCGCAGTAGCGACACCCAGCATGATAGCAGCATCTGGCGTTGGTATCAAAGCCTAGAGGGTAAGTAAGAATCACCAGTTTCAGCTCCTTTGGTATTATCAATCTGCCTTGGATCAAGTCTGGCAGTATCTGGATGTATGACATTGGAAACAAACTGAAATGTCTCTTTGGTTTCCTTGGTCTTTGTTGGGCGTGCTGACGCGATTGACGGTTATTTGGTCGTTGATACCGAGGACGTCCTCGAGTTGGAGGAACCATTGGAGATAATGCATCCCTAGTTTCTTTGGATGTAACATGGTGAGAATGACCTTCTTTCTTCACCATGTTCTGCAATATCTCTAAAACACAATTCATCTGACACTTGAGAATTCTAATGTCCTCTTTTAGAGTTTCTTGAGCTCTCAAAAGTTCGTCCAATGTTGCCATTTGTCCTGGATATGTGCTAGGTATCTCCTATCTCTCTCTCTCTCTCTCTAACCAAGAGGGAGACAAAGAGACGCAAGGCTGAGAAATGCAAATGCATAATGCAAATGTAACAATATGTGCATGCAATGCAGAATGCAAGCCCAAATGGTTTCAAGGAACTCAAGGGGAAGTTGCGAACGTTTTGAAAAAACTGAAAAAATTTTTATTCAAAGATCATATATCTCTATTGATTTTTTGCAAAGGAATAAAAAAAAGGATTCCTTGAAACCATCAGGCTACTCATGAATGTGTAATATGATGTGAATGCAATGCACAAACATAAGAACACAGGTATTCATAGACATACACAAATAGGCACGTGGACAAGTATCCACAAATATAATGCACACATCAAGGGGTCTCCTTAGGTTCAAAAGTCACAACATGAAGCCAAAAGGTCTACTCATCCCCAAGGATTTATACTATAGGTTGATTACACCTTCCGAACATGTCCTATTAAAGTTCCCAGATTCATAGTAAATCCTTCGGATATTATCAACCAACATGACTAGCCACATGAGTCAAAAATATTCTCAAGATAAACTCGTCTGAGTGTAGCATCGCGTAACAACTATTTCAGGACTACTCCCTCATAGTTTCTGCACTACGTCCTAAAAAGGCTTAGTGGGGTAAAAGTGTTACTAAAGGTCCTCAGTTTCACGAACTCTCAGGTTGAAATAATTAATGAAATGCATGGCTACTCCCAAGGGGGCCATCAATCATCTCAAGGAGGTCTCAACTGAGTGTGATTACATCATATGTCAAACTTGTTAGGACTACTCCCAACAGTCAACTATTAATCATATCACATCCTATCATATGTGTCACTCAAGTCCGGGTTAGGACTTATCTCACCACTCATGATACCCAATGTTCACAGCAATACAATACAAATATATATTCACAAATATACATGTAGGCAAGTATTCACAACTATAGCATACAAACAAACAAAATAAGTTAAACCCTTAAGTTTTAAGTATATCCCCAGTGAAGTCGCCATTTCTGTTGCAGTAAAAATCGTGATACCAAGCTATTAATTAACTTGAATTATAATTCATTAAATTCACAACCTGAATTTAATTTATCCAAAGGAAAGGTTAAAGAAAGAAAGACCTTTTTTACGATGTAACAACAATGCTAAGAGATCGGGGATTGGGGGTTGGTTATGCCTAGGGTGGGTATTTCACATCCTAAATATCTATAGTACTCTACAGGAACCTTTTGTATGTTTGTATGCTAAGCTTCCTAATAGTTTGCTATCGTTTAGGATTAGGGTACAAGTTGGGGTAAAGACCTAAGGTTTATGTTTCTAAGTTTGCTCGCAAAGATATCGCAGCTTCTGCCTATGTATCGTAACTAGGATAGAATCATTGGAATCGTAGTTCACCTTACTGAGGATCAAAAAGTACTTGACCATGGTCAAGACTCTAAGGGAAAAAACATAACAATGCTTGTATAGAGTTTAACAAAACTCTCTATTCTAAGTTGTACACTCAAAGGGATTGACTTTTACAAAAGTCAAGAGGGGAGTAAGTAATCATGACAATGATTCTTACATAGAGTTAACAAACTTTATCTTAAAGTTCTAATTGAAAGATCTTCCTAACAAGGGGTAGGTCTTTTAGACTTAAGCAAAGTCTAATGGCTAGTATGTTCTAACTTAACTAAGTTAGGGTTCAAGGTGATTTAATAAAGTGTTGAACCCATACCTTCTAATTCATAGGTCTAAAACCTCAACAAATCAGCCAAAGGCAAAGGCAAAGTATACATGCGCAGGTCATAACCACCGGGGTCGTGATACATCCAATGTATCAAACCACCCCAGAAATAGATAACCCTCAAGTTTGTAATTTCTGGGCAAGAACAAAGGCAAGCCACGCACAAAACATGTCAACACGTGAAGCTTTCAAACTTGATCACAACATCATAGTTTTAACAAGGTTTAGGTCTAAATTGCTTGGAATTGAAAGAGGAATTCAATGGCATCTTTAGTTTTCCTTAAAAATGAACACAACTCAAAAATCAAAAGTTAAGGCAGCTTATGTGTCAAAATGCATTTTCCAAGCTATAGCTCAATTCAATCATGTTTAAAACAATTTGAAAGCTCACACACACACACACACACACACATACACACACACACACACATACACACACACACACACACACACACACACACACACACACACACACACACACACACACACTCACAAACACACACACACACACTCTAAATACAACATTCACGAAGTTCAAAAATAGATAGAACTCAAATTCAGGCTAGAATACAAAGTGACTTGTGGAGTTGAAATTGAGACATGAGTTGCAATGAAAAGTGTCAAAACAGTTTGTAACAGCAGTAGATCATCATCCAAACATGTTTCAATAAACACAAAGACATACATATGAGGCTTCCAAATCAATCCAACAATAGTCTAAACAGAAACCAACAATTTTGCACATTTGAAATGTCAAGCAACCTAAGTGTACCATAACAGCAACAAATATCCCACATTATATAGAGGTCTTACACATGAGTCATGACCCATAAATATGCTCAAATACAAACCCTACCTCAATTCTAAACAGAACTAGAACATGGTTCATCAAATGAAAAAAAAAGGGAAAGGAAACGATCAGAGAAAAGCACAACCCAAGTTCAAACATGACTTGATGGGGGGTGTCGCATCGCTGCAAAGAAGGGGTCGACAAATACAGAAGAGTTTCCACCGTTCGTTATTTATCCCAAAAGAGGGAAAGGTAATGATCATAGAAAACCTCCGGAAAAGGGAAAAGACAAGTCATCACAACCAAATCTTGGGTTCGTGAGTCAGTTACGCAAGGGGAAGGTATGAGCACCCCTCACGTCCGTTGTACTCAACGGGATCCACGCTTGTTATCCATCTAAAAGGGTGTTAAACTATCAAAGCTACAGGCCACAAGGACAAAAGAAAAGAAAAGAGACTTGATAGAGCATCATCGCTCTATGCCTACGTACTCCCTCGTGCAATGGGAAAGTCATAGTCAACATAGTTCAGACAACTAAGGGTGAAAGGGGGGAAGGTTGCTCGCCAAGACATCACCGTCTTGTGCCTACGTATCCTCGTCCGGTACGAGAAATCAGAGCAAACGTAGTTCGGGCTAACACGACCACATGTTGGTTCAAATGTTTTACCCGAGTAGGGTTAAAACTTACTTCTAGCAATTAGGTGTATGCTGCTCGACCATTGGAGACTTAGGCGTTACCTGTTTGCGGTGGAACCAAGAGTTAACAAAACTCTCTTTATGAAAAAGGGTTCCATTAATCCCGAAGGATAAAAAAGTTTGATGTCTATTTTTGAGTCTTTTAAGAAGAAGAAATGAATTGAATTTGGTTTGTAATTCATGTTGCACTAAAGACTATGACTTAGGAATGAATGCGTTGTATATCGTCCAAAGGACATACGCTAAACACTCTAGACAATTGAGAGGAGGCCCCCCAATCATCATTTCCCAAATGCTTAAGGCTCGTAGCGTATAACACTTATTATCCTTTATTATGTGTTTTGAAAGAGTTTTGAGATGAGAAAAGGAGACACACTCTAAAAGGGAGACTAAACTCAACCTAATGTTATCATGCAATGTACACCTATGATTGAGATGAAAAGGGAAGACTACTCCAATGTTAGCATGCTCCAAACTGTGCAGATCAACTCCAATTAGCTTGAAGAAGATGATACTTGCTTCAATTTGCTTTGAATTGCTCTAGATATGGATTCACGATTTTGAATTTTGCTCTCCAATTTCAAAACTGAACTTGAGCTCTCTTCCATGAAAATGCAATTCTGAGCTCTCAATTTTCATTTGGAGCTTTTATATGTTGGATATGTGAATGAATTAGAGACCCATGAAGCCTTGTTTGGCTGAAATTTGAAAATGCCCAAATTGGAAATGCTTCCCATGCACACGTGAATACCACTGCATACAAACTTGAATTTCATTTGGTCTTGCAGCTGGGAACTTGAATTTTTCATTAGGATTGAAATAGGCCTTGTTTGTGATCCAATTATGAAGTTTGGATGTGAAACTTCTTAATGAAGTAACTTGGAAATTCACGTGTTTTGCACCTTATGAACCAAAATAATTTGGTGCATTTCACTTGTTGGAGGATTGTGAACAAATTTGGATCAAAAAAAGGCATGAAAAAAACTTATAACTTGTTCAATTGAATTCACCTTTAAAAGTTCAATTTTCACTTGAAATTCTCCACCAATGTCCCTAACCATGCATAATTCATGCCAATATTGAGTTTCATGATGTAATTGAAGTCATCTGAAACAACGTTCATGTTGGTTGAAGTTCCATTTGAAGTACTTAAGTGTATGAGAATGACCCATAATGAAAATGGCCTATAATCAAAGTCTCCCAAAATACCCTTGCCTTGCAAGCTTCATAACTTGAGTTCCACAAATGATATGAAGGACTTCTAGGACTTTTTGGAAATCTAAGATCATGAGGAATAACTTTCATGTTCATCAAAAGTTGAAGAGAAACATGATTCAAGGTCAAAAGTGCCTTGGAAATGAGTTGACTTTTGTTGACTAAAAAATATGTTCATCTGAGACCCATAACTTGATGGCATCATAACTTGAGTTCCACAAACCCAATGGATGTGTTTTAGTACTCAAAAGAAATCTTAGAACATGCCCTACAAGTTTCATGTTTATACAAAAATGAGATTCAACTTGTATCTTGAGGTAAAGTGTCCTTGAAGTTAGCTCCTATAGAAGTGGATTTTACACTGAAACCCTCTGAAACCCTAATTTAGTAACTCCTTAGACTGTTGATTCTCCTTGATTTGAACTTGAAATGACATCCTAGATGTCTCACCATAATCTCCCATGACTCTAATGACTTGGAACCAAGTCTCCAACTCCTTCAAGCCCACAACTGACCTTGCACTAAGCAAATGAAACCCTAGGTGCACAACCTTTGCCTGTGAACTCTTGCAAGTTAAATGAATGCATAAATAAGCTCCACAATGACTTCAAAAGAATTCAATGAGCTTCTCCAACACCTCTTATCCATAACCATGGCTTTGTGAACCCCTGATGATCCTCACTTGTCCTCCCAGATAGGAGGTAAGCAACACCTGTCAATCTTCTCCCTCAGAGAACTTTGACCACCTCTTGATGATTGTAAGCATTGGATAACTTGAGTAAACACCCTTGGTTGAGCTTGAAATCCTTGATAACCTTCTCTTGGATGGCACACTTCCCTTGATCCCATGAAAAGGACAATGCTATGCATATGCAAATGTTAAAGAATGAGATGAAACATAAGCCAAGTAAAGAAAAAAAGTTGGGTAAATTTTAGGGTACAACAACTGCCCCTATTCAAGCGACTTGGACCTGACTGGGTGAAAAGCGAACAGCTTTCAAACAATCAAGGTAAAAGACGGTTGAATACCAAAGAACCCAGAAATTTTCCAACCGCAGAAATAGAATTGCAAACTGTTACTAGAACAAAAATCTCTGGAAATAACTGAATTGATAGTTGCAACGACAACAAGCTAACTGATTACCAATCAAAAAGCATCGACACGCAGTCAGAAGAAATATCTACTAACACGCAGACGACGACACTAAGTCGGAAGGATCATCTGATACCACCATCAGGCATCTATTGAAACAATAGGCATCGAACTCGAAGGTCAGCTCAACACGAAGCTGAGAAGAAAAATCTTACATCGCCGCCAGGCATTTGTTAAATAAAAACAGGCATCGAACCCGAAGGTCGGCTCTACACGAAGCTGAGAAGAAACATCTGACATCACCGCCAGGCATCTGTTAAATAAAAACAGGCATCGAACCCGAAGGCCGGCTCAACACGAAGCTGAGATCATCTGCTAATCCAAGCAGGCATTCGCTAAATAAAAGTGAGCATCGAACCTGAAGGCCGGATCAACACACACTTGATAAACTTCTGCTAACTAGCAGGCATTTGCTACATAAAAGTGAGCATCGAAACCGAAGGCCGAACCAACATGCAGTTGATAAACCTCTAACGACAATTCACAAAAGAACTCCGCTGGGGAAAGAGAAAGTTTAACAAGCAACTCTGGTGGCGACTTCACTGGGGAAGGAAGAGAAACTTAACCAAGCAACTCTATTGGGAAACACCTGATAAGAATGAACTCATTTGTCAAAGATTCCACCATGGCTTAGATACCAAGCGGGATAAAGAATTAATATCACAAATTGCCATGGTCTGAATACCATACGGGCAAAAGAATCACATCAAAATTTGCCATGGTTTGGATACCACACGGGCAAAGGAAATCATCCATCTGTTGGAAATGCACCCGAAAAACAAGAGGTAACAACCTGGCTTATGTTTCACATGCATATGTTTGAATATGGCGTAATGCTCCATACGAAATGGAAATGCTATGTGTTTCTGAGAATGATACGCACAATGCAAAATGCACCGGAACCGAATCAGCAAAATAAATGCTGAAGGGACAAATCCAACCCCACTGGGGATGGATGGAACCTTCCAATTACAATTGGACTTAAACTGGGAAAAACAAGCCCTGGATGGCCTTCTGAAAAAGAACTTCCCCGGATAATATTTCTATGACGAGAAAAAAATCCACCCTGCTGGGGATCAACGCAAACTCTATTGGGGGAAAGTGCCCTGAATCGCCTTACCAGAATACCACTGTTCTGGGGCTCACCCCACTCGGCTGGGGAGAACAAATCCACTCTACTGGGGAGATAGCACAACATGCTAAACAATAACTCTACTCTGCTGGAGATCAAATCAAATCCTGCTGAGAGAAAATGCCCTGAACGACCTTCCAAGATACAACTCTCTTGGGGAACAGACGACCCGACCGGGGAAAGACAACCCAACGCTGGAGATAAGTCTAACCTGCTGAGGAAATCAACAACTCTGTAGGGGATAACAATCGACCACTAAGATTAACTTCACTTTACCGGGAAAATTAGCCCTGAACGGCCTCCTAGATCACCAAAGTCCTTCTAGGGTACAAAACACACTTCTGGGAACAACCTTGCTTTGCCGAAGATCAAAAATACGACCTACCAGGGATTACTCAACTGGGGATAACCGAATAATATTTACTGGGAAATTATCCCACACTCTCTCTGCCGAGGATAAAGAATAACAATTCTCTGAGTAACTTTACTCTACAGGGAAGAATAATTGCTCTACTGACTCCGCTAGGGATTAGCCAATGAGAGGAAACCTCTTCGACCTCTGCTTGGGGAATGAATGTCCACTTTAAACCCTGAGGGGATATCAAATCATATACTTAGACTCTATGGGGAATCAAATCCTGAATTCGCTCCGCTACTGGGAAAACATTTCCAAATCTGCCTGGTGGAAAGAAATCTAATCTCGACTTGCTAAGGAGTAAGTGCGTACCTACAACTTGTTGAGGACACGAGCACATACTTGACCTGCCCGAGGGATATCAATCTTGATGCTCTAGGGATGATTCTACCCTGCTGGAGAATTCAGTCTTGAACTGCTGAGGAATGAGTGTATACAAACAAGTCTGCTGGGGAGAAGTGTACACCCTCATCCTACACATCATTTTATGTCAGAAATAAGCCTCTGTTGAAGAGAAAAATGAGTTTCAACTACACGCCTCTTTCGGTGGGAACGGTGATCCTACCGGGGATGCACCTCTGGAAAATTTCCCTAAGGGTAACGACCCTGCAAATGAACAAACAACCCCTGCACAAAGGGAACTATCTTGGTCATCATCCGTGACATTGTTCAAATAAATCAAAGTTCTAGTGATTATCGGCCAAAGCCTGCAAGTTTATGTATGTGCAGTTTTATCAACATCGGGCGTTTTTCGCAAACAAAATAGTAAAGACAAACAAATTACTGAATAGTATATGTTTTATTGACAAATGGCATGTAAATAGGCAGATTTTACAACAGATGCAACCCCTGAAAAGAGGAAGCTGCGCAAATATTTACAGAAATGCACAGAAATATACAAAAACGTCGGTAATGTGACACAAACAAACACCATGAGCTGATCCATCTATGACTCGCATGACTTCGACGATTCCATGACGCTTCTTCTTCTGAAGAGATTGATTCGGACAAACGACCCTCAGGTCCTCCCTCAATCCACTACTCTGAAGCTCAATACACAAACCGCAGTCATTTGCTTTTCAAATCCCTAACTTTTTCATGAATCGCCCTTTCGGGTTTTCGATTCACCGGGATACCCATTTTTTCCAAAATTGCCTTCTCAGGTTTTCAACTTTGCGGGTTTACATCTTTTTCTTCTATATCCCTAACTTTTGCCCGAACGCATTCTTTTTATGGTTCGCCGGGATGCCCCATTTTTGCATGGATATTCTTTTTTCATTCCAGCGGGTCTCTTTAAGCAAAGTATTTTTTTAACTGCGTCTATGTTCACAGGGGATGTGAAATCTTCACCATCCATGGTTAATAACTGAAAGGCTCCTCCGGAGAAAACCTTTCGTACGACATATGGACCTTCATAGTTGGGAGTCCATTTGCCCCTATGATCTATTTGTAGAGGGAGAATCTTCTTCAATACTAACTCGCCCGTCTGAAAGCTTCGAGGGCGCACCTTCTTGTCAAAAGCTTTCTTCATTCGGCTCTGGTATAACCGACCATACGCAATAGATGCCAGCCTTTTCTCGTCCATTTTGCTGAGCTGATTTAATCTATTTCTTATCCATTCTTCCTCATCAAGCTTGACGTCGACCAGGACTCTCAAAGAAGGAATATCGACTCATAATGGTAGGACAGCTTCCATACCATACACCAACGAGAAAGAAGTTTCCCCAGTTGAGGTTCGTACCATGGTACGATATCCATGCAAAGAGAAGGGAAACATCTCATGCCAATCTTTATAGTTTACAACCATCTTCTGCACTATGTTCTTGTTGGCTGCTTCGATAGCGTCGTTCATCTTCAAACGATAGGGAAATGAGTTGTGATGCTCAATTTTGAAATTCTAGCATAATTCCTTCATTATCTTGTTATTCAAGTTCGAACCATTATCAGTAATGATTCTCTCAGGCACTCTGTAACAACAGATGATATCCTTCTTGATAAACCGGGCTACCACTTGCTTAGTGACATTAGCATAGTTTTGCACCCCAAAATTTGACCAACCTTTTCCTGGACTGGCTTTTGTTTCTTTGCATTTTCGCATTTCTGCATATCATAGCATATGTTGTCGAGGCAGGGGATCTAGGTTTTCCTGTGGCTCAGGGCTCTTTTTAGCGCAAAAGACTGAACGACGAGCATCAGAGGCTCCGACATTTATTTTGCCTAGCAATCGAGCGGTCGATTTTATTTTGCAGGCATTTTCTGATCTGGAGGCAGCATTCAGGCTATATCAAGCATTTTCTAATCTGGAGGCAGCATTCAGGCTATATCAAGCATTCTCATAGTTACAGTATTCAAGAGTAAATTTCAGAGGCTGAATAGGGCTTAAAACGATTGAAAACGGGCAAATGTGCAGATTTCTCTCCAAAAGGCTCCAAAATTCAAATTTTGAAGGTGTTAATCGATTAACCAAATGGTTAACCGATTAACCAAGTCAAAATCAGGTCAAAGTTGAAGTTTTGAGGGTGTTAATCGATTAACCATATGGTTAACCGATTAACCAGTGCAAATTTCAGCTCTGCATGTGATTTTTCAAGTGAAGTCACTTTGGGTCCAATTTTGATCACTTGTGAGTTGATTTTACACCAAGGGAAGGATCTAAAACCATTTTGAATTTTGGTTAACTTTCAAATAATTTCTAATTCCCTCCAAATTCACACTCCTAATTCCAAACCAATTTTCACAAACCACACTCCAAGCCTCATTTGGATCCAAGCCTAAGGGGTATTTAATTGATTTACTCCAAACCTCACAAGGAGAATCCTCATAATTTCCATTTCATTTCAAAATTCACTCTCACTCTCTCAATTTGCTCTCAACTTCTCCATTCTCAAACCTTCACCAAAGCTCTTCTTTGTTTGAATTCATTGATTCTCCATTGGAATCATTGATTGCTAAGAGCTAAGCCTTCATCCATCATCCTCATTGAATCAATTTCTTCATCCAATTTTTGTGCAAGTTTGGATCTGAATTTTGAAGTTGCCTTAAAGGAGCTTATTTGGACTATTTTGGCTTAATTGTGGTGGATCTTCACTCCTACAACAAGAACACACTTGGATCTTGAAGAATCTCCGGGTTTCTTGTTTGGATCTACTTAATTGGAGTAAATCAACAATTATTGAAGCAATTCTCCGCTTTGTAGGTTGGAATTCTTGATCCAATTCTGTTTTTGAGCTTATTTGCATAGTTATCATGTGGATCTTCATTTTCGATTGATTTTTCTCATTTGATTCATATGATCTGTGATCTTGCTGGTTTAATGTGTTTACATGTTGATTGGATCACTATTTTTTGGTTTAAATTCGTGCATAATTGATTATGTGATAATCCGAATCATTGGATAAGTGCTTATGTGCTGAAAATGTTGTTCTGCTGCTGTTTTTCTACTTCTGGCACAGTGTTAACCAATTAACCAACTGGTTAATCGATTAACCAGTACAAATATTCAAATTTTCAAGCATTTTTCAATGGTTAATCGATTAACCCCTAGTGTTAATCAATTAACATTGTGCCAGCAGGCCTGTTTTGCTGTTTTTCATGCTTGTTTTGGTATCGTTTCACTTCGAATCTTCATGGGTTAGTCCGATGCATTAGAAGTGAGATGTTTTAGATATATATCGTTGTTCTTGATAGTTTAATCATGATATTATCGACGCGCGTGTTCGATTACCACTTGAATTCATGCTTATGGATGTGGTTCAAAGTGATGTTCATTTGCTTATGTGGTTTTATGTGCATTTCCTTTTGGTTCTTGCATCTCCGATTTGCATGCTTGAGGTTGAGATGTGCTTGTGTTGGTGTTTACCCCACACTTTGTTCCTCCCTCACTTTCATTCTAATTATGCATTACATGTTTGCATATTTCATTTTTCTTATGCTTTCTTTTTCTTCTTCTTTTGTCTTCCTTTGCCATGTTCCCTTAGGACCTCTAATCCTTCTTGTTCAAGATGGATTATGATAGACATTAGGATTAAAACCATGTATGATAACATTAGGTTGAGTCTTAGTCTCCCTTTAGAGTGTCCCTCTCTTCTAATCTTCAAATTCCCTTAAAACACTTAATAAAGGTTAATGAATGTCGTACGTTACGAGCCTTAAGTACTTGGGAAATGGTGATTTGGGGCCTCCTCTCAATTATCTAGAGTGTTTAGCGTATGTCATTTGGACGATATGCGACGCATTCGCTCCTAGGTCATAGTCTTTAGTGCAACATGAGTTTCAAACAATAATCAATGCACTTCTTCTCTAAAAAACACAAAAAAAAACTTCAAATCATTTTATCCTTCTGGATCTTAATTTGAAAAACTTTTTTTTTCAGAAAAAGATTATTGTTAAGCTTTGGTTCTACCGTAAACAGGCATCGTCCCTAACTGCTAGAACGGAGGTTTAACCCTACTCGGGCCTAAAATTTTTTGAACCAACCAGTGTTCTTGTTAGCCCGAACTATGTTTGCTCTGATTTCTCGTACCAGACGAGAATACGTAGGCACAACACAACGATGTCTTGGCGAGCAACCTTCCCCACCTTTCACCCGTAGTTAGCCGAAGTACGTTGACTCTGACTTTCCTATTGCACGAGGGAATATGTAGGCATAGAGCGGCGATGCTCTATCGAGTCTCTTTTCTTTTTCTTTTGTCCCTGAGTCATAGCTTAGATAGTAAACACCCATTTTAGATAGACAACAAAGCGTGGATCCCGTCGAGTACGGCGAACGTGAGGGGTGTTAATACCTTCCCCTTGCGTAACCGACTCCAGAACCCGAGACATGGTTGCAATGACCTCTCTTTTCCCACTTTCGTTAGGTTTTCTTTGATCGCTTCCTTTCCCTCTTTTGGGATAAATAACAAACGGTGGTGACTTTTCTGTCCTTGACGGCCCCTCTTCGCAGCGATGCGACACATAAGAAGCTGCTTCCACCCACGTGGTGAAGTAATCAATGGCTACCAGGATGAAACGATGTCTATTAGATGCGGTGGGCTCAATCTTGCCAATCATGTCGATGCCCCACATGGAAAAGGGCCAAGGAGATGCCATGACATTCAACGGACTCGGCGGAACATGAATCTTGTCGGCATAAATTTGGCATTTATGGCACTTCTATGCATACATGAAGCTATCCGACTCCATAGTCAACCAATAATATCCTGCCTGTAACAACTTTCGAGACATGGCATGCCCACCGGCATGTGTACCAAAGGCACTTTCGTGGACCTCTTCCATAAGCAGACTCGCTTCTTTTTTGTTCGCGCACCTTAAAAGCATCAAGTCATAATTCCTTCTGTAGAGTACACCATCCTGGTTCAGATAAAAGTTCCCAGCTAACCTCCTCAGAGTCTTCTTATCCCGGGTCGACGCCCCTGGCGGATATTCTTGATTCTTGATGATATTCTGGATATCATAATACGACGACTTGCCGTCAAAAGCTTCCTCAATGGCGAATACGAATGTCGGCCTATCAAGGCGAGAGATGACTATTCTTGGAGCGTCATTCCAATAGTTTACCTTGTACATGGAGGACTGTAACACCCCAAATTTAATGGGAATATTTTAATTAATTTACTTAATTGAGAATATTCATATTTTGGGTGTTTCCGGTGATTTTCGGTGTTTTGTGGAATTATTAAGAATTATGTAATTTATGGGTTATGTATTTAATTGATAGTATATAATATTAATTTATTAATATTATTATGAATTAAAATAAATATAAGAGGAATAAGGGTAATTTGGGCAATTGAGAGGAGTAAGTGAGGGTATAATGGAGAAAGCCCAATTGTGTGGCCTGTAACACCCCAAGTCTAAGTTTGACAAAATAGAATTCTAAAGGTTTAGGATTCATTTTGTTAACCGTGAAAAGAATGGAGGCCATAGCTCTGAGGAGGGAGAAGTGGAGGCAAAAACTTTAGAAGATGCCCGAAGATAATCGTGAAAGCTTTGAATCGGCTAAGGTATGGGGAGTATCGTTGTTCATGATTTTCTATGTATGCCTTTCGATGTGTTTATGGTTGGTTTGGGAGTTTTAGGGGGAATTATGAGAAAAAGGGGATTTTGACCTTTGTGGCCAAAATCTATCGTTGAGATTTTGACCGTGATAAGATTAGAAGGTTATGAGAACAAGTGATCTATGGCCTTCGTGGCCTAGATCTATCATAGAGGTGGTAATCTAAGGATTCTAAGGGTAAAGACGGGAAATAATGATCTTTGGACTTCATGGCCTAAACCTCAAGTGTAAATCTAACCGTGAATTTAATTGAGGAATTAGGGAAATTGATGATAAGATTCTGAGATTATGACTTATGGTATGTAACACTGAATATTGATATGAGAAAGGGAAACCTTAGGCCTTCGTGGCCAAAACCTTGGGTCGTGATATGTTTGACCCTGTAGGAATAGGAATGTTTAAATGTGAGTAACTTTGATGCACTCAGAGCAATTGCAGGAAAATAGTGATTTAGGCAGTGCAAAGGTTGCCAGATTGACCTAATAAACCATAGGTTTTGTGTCGTTATCTCCGTATGACCTTAAGGATGATTTGGAGATGTTTTGGGGGCATTGGGTAAGTGAATCGTATGAGTATTTGGGCAAGAATCAGTTCTGCTCATAAAAAGTTTTGCTGTCATCGCACTGTTCGCCTAGCGAGCATGCCAGCGAAGACTCGCCTAGCAAGCATGCTAGCGAAGACTCGCTACCGACTCGCCTAGCGAGCAAGCCAGCGAACGTAGCAGAGTTCGTGAAAGTTGATTGTGTTGCAGCGAGCCTTGATGTTTGATTCAGGGATGGATTACCATGAGTATGGCAGTGAGGAATGATGTTATTGATAGGCGATAGTGTGAGGACTACCGCGAGTATAATTGATGAATTACTATGAGATAACATGGGATAATATTATGAATTAATATGAGATAACATGGGGTAGTATTATGAATTAATATGTGATAATAGGATGGGCTAATATGAGGATGACTATGAGCTAATATGTGATTTGGACTTGATTATATGATGATTTATGTGATGATGATTATTATTATGATGAATTATGTGATAACATGAGATATGATGATTTATGTGATGATGATGATTATTATGACGAATTATGTGATAACATGAGATATGATGATTTGTGTGATGATGATGATTATTATGATGAATTATGTGATAACACAAGATATGATGATTTATGTGATGATGATTATATTGATGAATTATATGATGACATGACGTGTGAGGTTAATTATTATGATGAATTATATGACGAAATGAAGTGTGATGATGAGTTTTATGATGTGCTATGATGGCATCACGTATGATGATGATTATGATGATGAGCTATGACGTTGATGATGATGAATGTGATGAGTATGATGCGTATGATGAATGATGATACACCTATGATGTTATTATAAGGATTATTATTATGACGTGTGCATCATGCATTCATGTGCATCCGGACTTCGGATCAAGACCTCGATTACTTTGGCTTCAATCCCACTGTGCGGATGTGAAGTATTTTGATGTGCTGCGGTTCTCAAGTAGAATCGATCCTATTGATGGAGATCTATGGAGGGTTGATGGCCCAGTGTCCATCGCGCTATTGATGTTGCATTTGCATTTATGAGCCTTTGTGTATAAATTATGACGTTGTGGCCTTCGAGGCCTATGGAAGGATATGAATGTGTTGAATATGAATATGCCGCCGTTTATGCATTAATTGTTATACATTGATTATTATGAACTGTTTTACTCATCCTGCCTGTTTGAATGTTACCTCCACGTGGGTAACGTGTAGATGATCCAGTTTAGCCGTGGATGTCGTCGAGGAGTATTTTTGAAGTTTTTAGTTATTAGCTGATTTAGTTGCTTAGAGGCTCTTGCTCTGATATGTAACATCGGGTTGGGTTCTTTGAGTTGATTTTATATCAGTGAGTTATTTTACTTATTTTCCCTTTTGAGGAGAAACCTTGATTTATGCTTTGAGTTCCACTGTTTTATGTTGTTTGATGTACCTTGGGAAAACCCTTACGGAGTATGGACCTATTTTGTTGACTTTGAGAAATGTACGCCCTTTTGTGGCTTTTTAATGAAATTTATTTATTCACTCTGATTTTTGTGTTATTTTACCTTAATAATTTTGGGGTAGAAAAAGGGTGTTACATTAGTGGTATCAGAGCAGGTCGGTCCGTCCGGCCAAGTTGTCTAATGTTGGTTGTTCCCTTGTATGCGACATGTGTGTGAAAACACTGTCGGTACATGTTCGTTGTCTAACCTTTGTCTGCAGAAGTGGGAATGAACTAAGTGGGGGAGAAGCTTGTGTTTCTCCAGGATGCTGCGAGTGTGGAGTGGTGGCTCTGTGTATCCATGAACGGTCTTATAGTTTGGTAAAGATGGTTTATACCCCATCATGATTTTCGGCTGTCTATTGACAAATTGAGGAACTGATCAACCTTAATCTGTTGTTGATAGTAGACGGGGTCATGTTGGATGGGATAGACGTGTCTTGCAAGCTTAGATGGTGTGTGCAGTGAATTATTTTGAGTTAAGCTAAGTGCTTACGAATTGTTTTGATGAGTCGATGTAGGATGATGTCGATATGTTTATTTTGATGAGAATGGTGAGTGTTGATGAAAGTGGAGAAGTTGGTGGGTTGCCAAATAATTGTGGTTGTCTGGAAGTTTTCCTGACGAGATAGTGATATACAGCCAGAATGTGAAGTGGAGTTGTGATCGACTTAGTTACAGAAACTAGTCTGATATTGAGAGCTCCATATTATATGTCTGTTTGGGGGTCAAGGAATTAAATTGATTGAGTAGTTTTGAGGCTTGTGTCTGATGTGTGTGCTAAGGCAACAGATTGTAAGGTCGAGTATATTAAAGGTGGACGATGATTTCTAGTGATTATTAGAGAAGGTCAGATGTGGAGTGCAGTATTGGTATAACTAGGTTTTAAAATATTTCAAAAATTCAAAATGTGTTGAATGGCTTCCTAAGTGTGAAATTGTTGTTGTATGTCGAATTCCGAGATCACAGCTTTTTATGGAATCGAAATCGGAAACCCGGAAGTCATGTAATGGTCGAAAATAGAATTTCGGACTGTCAGGTTCGCTAGGCAAGCAATATCCTTCGCCTAGCTGTCGCTACCGCGAAAATAAGGTGCCGGCAAAACAGAAGAGTCGCCACCTTTCGTTATTTATCCCTCAGAACGGGAAAGGAAACGATCGGAAAAACCTGACGAAAAGGTACAAGACCGGTCATCGCAACCAAATCTCAGGGTTCGGAAGTCGGTTACGCAAGGGGAAGGTATTAGCACCTCTCACGTCCATCGTACTCGATGGGATCCACGCTTGTTTGTTGTCTGGACGGTTTGTTAATCTAATCTACCTATCAAGGCTGGCTTAAAACAAAACAAAAGAAAAGAAAAAGAGGACTCGACAAAGCATCGCGCTTTGGGCCTACGTATTCTCATCAGAGAAAATCAGAGTCGACGTAGTTCGGCTAACTACGGGTGAAGGTGGAAGGTGGATCGCCAAGACGTCGCGTCTTGTGCCTATGTATTCTCATCAGAGAAATCAAAGCTAACGTAGTTCGGGATAATACGGCTTACGGGTTTAGATTCATTTATTTTTCCAAGTAGGGTTAACAAACAGTTCCAGTAGTTTGGTGTACGCAGCTCGACCCTTGGAGACTTAGGCGTTACCGTTTGCGGTAGAACTGGGAGTTAACGACACTCTTTTCTTCAGAAAAGCTTCCTTTGAATTATGGGCCCACGGGGCAAAAAGGTTTGAAGTTTGTTTTCTGTCTTTTACGGAAGAACTGTTTTTTATGGTTGTTTGCAACCAATATCGCACTAGAGACTATGACCTGAGAGTGAATGCGTCGCATGTCACCCAAAGGGTGCCATACTAAACATCCAGACTGTTGAAAAGAACCTCTCCAAAAATCCTTTCTCAGATAGCTTAAGGCTCGTAACGTACGACATCAGTTAACCTTTATTACTGTATTTTGATTTGTTTTGAGATGAGAATAGAGAACGAACAGGTTCAACTGAGGGGAGACTATCAAGTCCTAATGTTGTCATGCCAAGGATTCATCCTATGGTTGAGGTTTGAAACAGGGATCTCCTAGAAGTTATCATGCATAGGTTTCAACCTAAAGTTCTATCATCACTTCCTTATCAAAGGAAGTGAGATTCCTAGGGGATCATGTCAATGATAAACTGAAACAGATAAAGCATCAGCTTAAACAGTAAACAGTAAACGACTGTAAAATGAATGCAATGCAAGTGAGGGAGGAAATGTGTGTGGGACATCAGCCTCCATAAGCTCATCTCAACCTCAAGCCAGACATGAATAACAGTAATCATACAGGAGAAATAACATGCTATCAAGCAAAATATGAGTAACTGCAATCATACAGAAGAAATAACATGCTATCAAGCAAAATAGAATACCTGCAATCATACAGAGGAAATGAAATAAAGTGCCATCAAGCACACACAAACCACACGGGCAAGGGAGCAGGGCTCAACCGAATACCCGCAAGCAAAGCCATTCAGTAAAAATACAAGCAGATGGAGCAACTCAACCTCTAGTGCAATCATGCTCCTAGCTTACATCAGTCTAAACATGAACTTATTCTAATGCATCAAGCAAACCAAACAAGTCACATTAATACAGTTGCACAGGAAGAAAATAGACAGGAAAGGAAACAGATCAACAGCTCCCACAGCTTCACAGCAAAGCTCTTCTGACAGCAGTTCAGTCCTCAGCCTGCAACTGCTCTTCAAGGCTATCATCTTCAATAGAAAGTGTCAACTTGCTTCTTCAAGCTTCTAAACTATCAACCATAATTATCAACTTATCCTTTCTTCTTCAAGTCACAGCTCTACAGTAAACCCCACCTTCAGGCTTCACTCCTAATACCAAGTATCAACTTGTTCCTTCAGGGACTTAATGCATCAAACTCACAAGTATCAACTTGCTCCTTCCTTAAGCTTCAGCTTCTTCATTCCATCTCCAATGGATTCCTCTCACAAGTATCAACTTATTCTTCTCCTTCCTCAAGCTTCAGCTCTTTCTTCAATCTCAATTTGATCTTCTTCACACAAGTATCAACTAGTTCTTCTTGATCTTCAGGCTTCAGCTCTAAAGGTAGTCTTCAAACACATAGAAGTGTCAACTTCTAGCCTTAAATCTTCCTCAAGCAAGGAACTCCATCCTCTATCAAGGGAGAAAGATTCATCTAACAAAAGCAAAGTTTGGATGATTGGTAGCAGAGTGAAGACCAAAGGTCGCCACTAAGCATCCCATCATTAGAGAAAGGGACCCTCAAAGGTTCTACCAACTTGTGAAGATCCACACATCCTACCAAAGGAGGGATGAGGCCTTTACAAGGGACCTTACATCATAGGGAAGAATGGAAGTGATCAATATCTTCCATGTTTATGAAGGAAGAGAATCTATCTAGAAGCTCTGCCTACAAACCCTAATCTTAACACCTAATCATCACTACACCAAAAGAAGGGAAGATCTTCACATCCAAGCTTCTTCAAGCACTCCATTGCATCTTCAACTTGCCTTCATCCTCAACCAAGGGTAAAACAACACAAGCTTACTCTAAGGGAACTTAAGGGGTTAATCTAGTGAAATTAGTGCATTAGAATCATCTAAAGTTAGCACCTAAACTAAAATCAAACAAAAATAGAAAAATACATTGTAAATTCCTACAAAAATTCCTAAGGGACCCTAATTCAATTATGAATCTACCATGCAAAATTCAGAGGTTGAATCATCCACCAAGTTCTAGATATAAAACCTAAATCATAAGGTATTAACCATAAACCCTAAAAATGGAGCTCCTAAAGTTTCAACCTAAAACTACCACTTACATTCATCACAAAAATGTGAGAATCATCTAAGGGGAACATGCATATCTATGCTAGCTACACACAAAAAAATCAAGGCAAGAATCATCATCAAATGATCAAACCAAATTCAACAAAACCAAGTATCAACCATGATTATTTTAATATCAATTAAAATTCAACAAATGCTAATAAAATCAAAAATGCATGAAATATTAATATTTTTTATCTAAAAAAAACTAGATTCAATCATGTATCAATGGAAAAAAGAATGGAATTATTTGAGTTATTTCTCAATTTTTTATGGATTATTTATTAAACTATGTGAAATGAAGAAATTAAAAGAAATTAAAAGAAATTGATAAACTCAGCGTGGCAAATAGCAATTAAACCCAGTTCATTTCAAAGGTTGGGCCAGAAAGGGGGTGCAGATACTAAAGCGCTACTAAGCCCAATTATCAATCAGAAATTAATACGAAAATAAAATGAAAATGATAAAACTTAGTACAAATAGCAACTAAAAACAGTGTATCTTCAGGTGGGCCTCTAAAGGGGGGTGTGAGTATCATGTTTTTACACTAAGCCCAACCTATCACTTAAATGAAATGCTGCGTTGCAGCTTCTTTCAGAATCCTTCACAAAATGAAATCAATTCCTGGACGTGGGATCTTACTTTGGTCAAAGTCTTCAGTCTAATCCAATGGCAACCAACTCATCTTCTTCCTTTTGAATGTTGGAGGGAAATGGAATCCATGGTTGAACAGAACTTCAACTTCATCCTCTCCAAATCGTATTCCTTCAAAACTTCATCAAAATTCTCACTTGAACACTCTAATCCACTTGGTTTTTTCCACTAAATCTAACTATGCTAACCAACAACATTGAAACTCCTCCTAACTCAAATCACGATGAAATTTTCAGAAACCACTCAAGAATCAAATCACACCAAACTCCAAATTATGAGGTCTATCATCATCACCACCTAATACTGACCTGATCTAGCTATCAAACTAAGCTTAAAACTCAAGAATCAACAAGATACACTCAAGAACAGGAATCAGGTCATCCTACTTATTGTCTCTAATCCATACCAATTGTTATCAAAAAGCTTCCTACACCAATCTACAATGATTCTAACCTAACAAAACCTAAAGATTATGCTTAAATTAAGTCGTACGATGAAAAATACATACCTGCAAATTCTTGATGAACAGAGTGGTAAAATCTTCAAATCAACCCTCAGTAATCTCCAGATTCCTTCACTAGCATCCAATCAACCTTCTGTATGCAAAGAAAAGAGTTGAAACTTGGTAGATCCTTGAACCCGATTCTGAGTTGCAGATGAGGAATTTGCAATGCCAACTCACGATCCTTCAATGGTTTTGCCTTGAATTTGATCTGGAATCAATCTCAAACCCTAGAGCAAGCTATTGGAATCAAGAACTTGGATTGAAATGGCCTCAATGGCTATAACAAATTTTGATTTGCGATGAGCAAATTCAAAATGCAATCTCTCTATTTCCTCTCAATTCTCACCAACCTTGGCCTTGGACCAGCTCTAGAGCTTATATAGAACCAGTGGGAATGGTCTAGAAGTTCCTAGAACCATCTATATGAGATATCCAATATCTCTTGCTCTTGAATTTCTCATCTCATGCTCATCCATGGCAGCCCTGCTTGAAGCTTGTTTATTTCCTCATTCTCATCCAAATTCTCCTCAAATAAGATTATGAAGGTGTTTGGATGGATTGGAGCATTGGTCTTGCACTTGTGCATAGTTCGGTTTATGTAACTTACATCATAAGCAATCAAATGCAAATCTTTGAATGGGGCCTCAAATGAAAAAACCAACATTACCATTGTATTTAAAATTCATTTTACAATCAAAATGACCTATAAGTTTGTCTCATTTGGTCACCAAATGAATTATGTGAATTTTTGACCATTAAATCCTTTTAATTCTTCTTTTTTCCAAAATTTCTTGAACCAAGTCTCTCCTTGAGCCATTTCAATGCCTCCTTGATGCATGTTCAAGGTTAAAACCCCATTTTGAGCAACTCTCTAGTTTAACAAAACTTCATTTGAGGCCTCTAAGTTGGTGAAAATGGCCTATGATCACAAATGACCTATAATCACCAAATGTCCAAAATACCCTTGACTTGTCAAAGCCATAAGTTGAGTTCTACAAATCCTATCAAGGACTTCTAGTACTATATAGAAATATAATAGGATAAGGAACAACATTCATGTTGACCAAAAGTTCATAGGAATCATCCTTCTTGGGCAAAAGTGTCATGCAAGTTGGGTAACTTTCAAGCTCAGGCAAAAGTGTCATGCAAGTTGGGTAACTTTCACATACCTCAGATGACTTGTAACTTGTCAAAGTCATAACTTGAGTTCTACAAATCCTATCAAGGACTTCTAGCACTAAAATTAAAGCTAATACCATGCTCTACAACAATCATGTTGGGGGCAAGATGAGATGGCAATCATATCTTGAGTTAAATAGTCTTGAAGTCAGGGGTCAAACTAGGGGATTTTACACTGTCAAGTCTTAGAAACCCTAGCCTGAAACTTCTCAAACTCTTCAATCATGATGTGTTAACTTTTGAATCATCCTTAGAACATATTAATGCATAAATCCATGATCACATGGTATTGGATTAAGTCTCAACCTTCTCCAAATCATCAGTTGACTTAGAGTTGACCCAATCAAACCCTAATTGCACCAATCATGGTTGAGGCTTCTTAATCTTGCACAATGACCTGTCTAGGCCTCAAAGTGATCTTCAAAACTTCTCATGAGCTCTCTCAAGACCTCAAGTCCAACTTCATGGCTTCAGAATCATCTGATGGCTTTCCACAACTTTCAAGTTAGGAGACCTACACACTTGGCTTCAACCACTCTCTCTGAGGATCTTTTAACTTCTCTGACAAGGATATCAACCCTTGAACACTTGAATAACCTTCTTAGCTTAGCTTCATAGTCTTGTATAGCTCTTAATTGGTGATCATACCTCTTGATCTCCTGCATACATGTCAATGAAATGCAAATGATAATGCTAATGTGAATGAAATGAAACACAAGCTAGGTAAAGAAAATGTTGGGCAAATTTTGGGGTGCAACAGCTGCCCCTATTCAAACGGCTTGGACCTGACTGGGTGAGAAGCGAACGTCTCTCAAACAATCAAGGTAAAAGATGGTTGAATACCAACAAACCCGGAAATTTGCCAACTGCGCAAGTACACGGTACTATGATGGGGACAAATCTTCGGAAACTGAAATAATAATTGCACGTCAACTAGCTGGAGAACTATTGATCTGAACCTCCGTCAGGATGATTCTCTGATTTATCTGATATCATTGCGTCCTCAAATAATCGAGGGATCACTGGTTACGCGGTAACTGGTGATTTTCCAACCGTACGGGTGAACGATACTCTGATTGGTAGGAACATCTTCAAAACTGAACATGATAGTTGCGCGGCAACTTGCTGGGGAATTGGTCACACGGTAACCGGTGAAGGGTCAAATCTCAAATCTCCGTCAGGATGGTCATCTGATTTTTGCTGTAGATCTTCGTCCTCGAGTCATCAAGGGATCACTGGTCACTCGGTAACCGACGACACATAGCTGATATTGCCATCGGGCATTCTGCGACACTGCGGCAGAACGATTCCTCGGGACTCATCAGGTCATTAGGAACTTCTTAACAGTCAAGTTACTTATGCCGTCGGGCATTCAAAGAACTTTCGGGCTTCAGCCAGACTTCGTCAGTAAGTCGGGAATAGAGTTCTCGGTCAATCATGAACCAATTGGGGATATCCAAAATTCTGCCATCAGGCACTCCGCATCAGCAGAGAGAACTGCGTCGACTTCACAGTTGGACTTCGTCAGTAAGTCTTAAAATGGGATCCTTAATCCATCATAGGCCAATAAGGATAGACATTCTTTTGCCGTCGGGCACCCTGCGTCAGCTAAGCAAACTGCTTTGACCTCACAATTAGACTTCATCAGTAAGTCTGGGGTTTTGACACCGCTGCCGGACTTCAATCATCAAGTCTTCAAGGGAAGTTTCAACTTCTATGTTTAAAACCTGTTGGGGATGACACATCTCCACTGGGGATTCTGGAGAACTATCAAGTAACTCTGCTTCGGGGATTCAGAGATCATTCCAGGTGAATCAACTCTGCTGGAGATTTCAGGAATCATCTTGAGCAAACACTCTGCCGGGGACTCTAAGCATCAACTTAAGCAACCAACTCTTGCGACTTCCCTGGGGATTTTAAGAGTCATCTTAAGCAAACACCTTCACTGGAGAATTCAAGAATCATCTTGGGCAAACGACTTTGCTGGGGAATACCTGCAAAACAAGAACGGTAACAACCTAGTTCATGTTTCATATGCCTATGATTGACAATGGCGCAATGCTCCACACACTGGAAATGCTACGCGTTTAGGGTAGATGCTATGCAATCATGCAAAATGCTATGACCCCATCAGCAAAATAAATGCCGAAGGGAGCATCCTCCTGTCAAGGAGAAAGGACCACTCTGGGGGAGAGGAGGAATCATCCTGCCAAGGAGAAGAAGTCACACCAATCTCAATTGGGCTCCGCCTGGGGAAACAAACTTCAGTCGACTGCTGTAGGGGAATAAAGTTCTACCAGAACCTGAACCTACTCATCTAGGTGTTCAAACCACAACTGCTAAGGAAAACGATGTCAATCGCCGAAATAAACTGCACGGCCTTCGCAGCAAAACTTTCCTGGAGATAACGACCCCGGTGGGGAAATACAGCACCGGCTACTCAACATTCTACTGGGGAAAACCACTCATGGCCTGAACGCTTTCCAAGGACTCGGCTCTCTTGGGGAACTACAAACTCGGTTAGGGAAGAAGGAATCGTCCTGCTCACCGGGGATAGCACAACTCTGTGGGGAATTTCAATTCCACTGAAAACTTCAGTCTTGAACTTTTGAAAGCCGCATACTTCAGCATATACGACTCAGCTGGGGAAGCGACGGTCCTTCAGGATGCATCTGGTTGGGGAGAGAATCTTCTCTGCTTGGGGAGACATATCAATGCCTACGATCTCATGTTCAAACTCTATGGGGAGAGGATGCTGAACTTTGCTGGAGGAGAAGGAATCATCCTACTTGGGGACGCATACGGCGTACTGCCTGGTATATGCTACACCTGCAACAACACAAACAAACAGACAAGATACCCTTCTCAAAGGGACCTATCAAGGTTATCATCTAGCGACAATGTTCAAGTAATTTATTGTTTCAACAATCAGTGGCCTAGGCCAGTAAGTTTATGTACGCGCATTTTATCAAAAACATCGGCGTTCTTTTTCGCAAACAAAACAGATAAATGCTAAACAAGCAAACAGAATTGCTGAATAGTATACATTTTATTGATAACGAACCTCTGAATGGGTAAAAATGTTTTACAACAGATGCAAGCTCCTGGAATGAGGAAGCTGCACAAATATAAAAACATAAATATACATCAGTATATACACAAATGTCGGCAATGAGGCGTAGACGAACACCATGAGTTGATCCCTCTATGACCCACTCGACTTCGATACTTCTCTGACACTTCGGCTTCAGAAGAGATTGATTCAGATAAACGGCCCTCAGGTCTTCCAAACCACTAAACAATGAGAGTCCGTACGCAGAACGCAGTCATTTGCTTTTTCAAATCCCTAACTTTTGCCTGAACCGCCCTTTCGGGTTTTCGATTCACCGGGATACCCTTTTTTGCCAAAGTCGCCCTTCCAGGTTTTCGACTTTGCGGGTGTACATTCTTTTCTTTTATATCCCTAATTTTTGCCCGAACCTTTTTCCCTTTTTTATGGTTCGCCGGGATGCCCCATTTTTTCCTGGATATTCTTTTTCTTTCCAGCGGGTCATTTTTAAGCAAAGTATTTTTTAACTGCGTCCGCGTTCACCGGGGATGCAAAATCTTCACCATCCATCGTGGATAACAACAAGGCTCCTCCTGAGAAGACCTTGCTGACGACATACGGACCTTCGTAATTGGGAGTCCACTTGCCCCGGTGATCGGAGTGTGGAGGAAGAATCTTCTTTAGGACGAGATCACCCGTCTGAAAGCTTCTAGGACGCACCTTTTTATTGTAAGCTTTCTTCACTCGGCTCTGGTACAGACGACCATATGCAATCGATGTTAACCTCTTCTCGTCCATCAGGCTGAGTTGGTTTAGTCGGTTCTTAATCCATTCTGCCTCATTGAGTTTCACGTCAACCAACACTCGTAAAGAAGGAATCTCAACTTCTAATGGTAGGACAGCTTCCATACCGTACACCAGTGAGAAAGGAGTTTCCCCGGTTGATGTACGTACCGTTGTACGATAACCGTGCAGTACAAATGGCAGCATCTCGTGCCAATCCTTGTAGGTCACAACCATCTTCTGTACAATCTTCTTGATGTTCTTATTGACCGTTTCAACGGCGCCATTCATCTTCGGCCGGTAAGGAGATGAGTTATGGTGTTCAATCTTGAAACTCTGGCACAGCTCCTTCATCATCTTGTTATTCAGATTCGAACCATTATCAGTAATGATCCTCTCGGGAATTCCGTAACGACAGATGATGTCCCTCTTTATGAATTTAGCCACCACCTGCTTGGTCACATTAGCGTATGAGGCTGCCTCCACCCACTTGGTGAAGTAGTCGATAGCTACTAGAATGAAGCGATGACCGTTAGATGCAGTGGGCTCGATCTTGCCTATCATGTCGATGCCCCACATGGAGAACGGCCACGGGGAGGACATGACATTTAACGGGCACGGCGGCACGTGAATCTTATCAGCATAAATTTGGCATTTATGACATCTCTTCGCGAATTTAAAGCAATCCGATTCCATCGTCAGCCAGTAATATCCTGCTCTCAGGATTTTTCTAGCCATAGCATGCCCGCCGGCGTGCGTACCAAATGTGCCTTCATGGACTTCTTCCATGAGCATACTCGCCTCTTTCTCATCTACACATCTGAGTAGCACGAGATCGTGGTTTCCTTTATACAAAACTCCATCAGGATTGAGATAAAAATTTCCAGACAGCCTCCTCAGAGTCTTCTTATCCTGGGTTGACGCTCTCGCAGGATACTCCTTAGTCATAAAGAAAGTCTGGATGTCGTGGAACCATGGCCTGCCGTCGGAGGCTTCCTCGATCGCAAAGACAAATGTCGGTCTATCAAGACGAGAAAGGACAATTCTTGGAGCTTCATTCCAAAAATTGACTTTATACATCGAAGCCAACGTGGCTAAGGCATCAGCCATCTGATTTTCTGCTCTGGGTACATGATGGAGTTCCACTCAATCAAAGAACGGAAGCAGCCTTCTGGCATAGTTCATGTACGGCACCAAATTCGATTGACGAGTCTCTCACTCCCCTTTAATCTGGTTGATCACAAGTGCTGAGTCCCCATATACATCTAGGTTCTTGATTCTCAAATCAATTGCTTCTTCTAGACCCATGATGCATGCTTCGTACTCCGCTTCATTATTGGTGACCGGAAATGTCAGTCTCGCAGTGAACGGGATATGGGATCCGTGGGGAGTCGTGATGATCTCCCCAATGCCACTTCCGTAAGAATTAACCGCCCCGTCGAATATCAATTTCCACTGGGATTTCCTATCTGGCCCCTCGTCGGGCAACGGCTCATCGCAATCCTTCGCTTTGAGAAACATGATATCCTCATCGGGGAATTCAAATTTCATCGGCTGATAATCCTCGATCGGCTGTTCGGCCAAGTATTCGGACAATACGCTTCCCTTGATGGCCTTTTGGGAAACGTACTGAATGTCATATTCCGTCAACACCATTTGCCATCTGGCAATCCTGCCCGAAAGCGCTTGTTTCTCGAAGACGTACTTGATCGGATCCATCTTCGAAATTAGCATGGTCGTGTGATTGAGCATGTACTGTCGTAAACGTTTGGCAGCCCAGGCTAGTGCACAACACGTTTTCGCCAGCATCAAGTAACGAGATTCACAATCTGTGAACTTTTTACTCAAGTAGTAAATGGCATGCTCCTTTCTGCCCGTCTCGTCGTGCTGACCGAGAACACACCCCATACTATTCTCAAGAACTGTCAAGTACATGATTAAAGGACGTCCGGCCACTGGGGGTATCAAGATCAGAGGTTCCTGTAGATACTGTTTTATCTTATCGAATGGCTTCTGGCAATCCTCGTTCCAAATAATCGCCTGATCTTTCTTTAGTAGTTTGAACATCGGTTCACACGTGGCCGTGAGCTGAGAAATAAACCTTGCAATGTAGTTTATTCTTCCCAGGAAACCACGAACTTCTTTTTCTGTTCTTGGCACTGGCATTTCTTGTATCGCTTTTATCTTCGCAGGATCAACCTCGATGCCTCTTTCGCTCACGATAAACCCCAGTAGTTTTTCGGACCGTACTCCGAAAGTACACTTGTTAGGATTCAGCCTCAACCTGAACTTTCTAAGCCTTTCAAAAAGCTTCAGCAAATTGACCAGATGTCCCTCCTCCGTTTGGGACTTCGCAATCATGTCATCAACATAGACTTCAATCTCATGATGAATCATATCATGAAACAAAGTGACCATTGCTCGTTAGTAAGTGGCCCCTGCGTTCTTAAGACCGAAGGGCATTACCTTGTAGCAAAATGTTCCCCAAGGAGTGATAAACGTAGTTTTCTCCATGTCCTCCGGCGCCATCTTGATCTGATTGTAACCGGAGAAGCCATCCATGAACGAAAACACGGAGAACTGCGCGGTATTGTCGACCAACACATTAATATGAGGCAGCGGGAAATCATCTTTAGGGCTCGCCCTATTCAAGTCCCGATAATCGACGCACATTCGTACCTTACCGTCCTTCTTCGGTACAGGCACTATGTTGGTGACCCACGGAGGGTAAGTAGTGACCGCTAAGAAGCCAGCATCAAGTTGTTTCTGCACTTCTTCTTTGATCTTAACGGCCATATCTGGTCGTGTCCTCCTAAGCTTCTGCTTAACGGGAGGGCAATCTTCTCGCAGCGGCAAGTGGTGGACCACGATGTCAGTGTCAAGTCCGGGCATATCTTCGTATGACCAAGCAAAGACGTCACTATACTCTCTTAGCATCTCGACCAATCTCTGCTTGACATCACTCCGCAATGCAGCCCCTATCCCGACGTTCCTGACAAGTTCTTCAGAACCCAAATTCACAATCTCGATCTCCTCTTCATGAGGCAGAATAACTTTCTCTTCTTGTTTCAACAAGCGGGACAACTCTTCAAGAAGGTCTTCGTCTTCATCAATCTCTTCTTCGGCTTGATAGATCGGGCAATCAAAGTCAAAGTGAGTCATAGAAGGTACAGAGTCGATGTCATCTATTATGTGGATCCTGCAATAACAAGGGTTAAGCTTAAAACAAGGATATGCAGGTTAGCACAAACCTCATTGCCATTTTATTGTTTTTCAAAACAAATATAAAACAGGAATAACAGAGATCACAATATTTGAATATGAAGAAAAACTCCTTTTGATTTATTGATAAAATGCATGTACATAATCAAATAAGGCCTTGACAATAAAACCGCTATGCCCCGGGTAGGACATAGGGTTGTACAATGATTGGAAAAAGTAAATCATTACTCTTCGCTTGTCATCTGGATGATATCCTTGACGGACCAGTTGGTAAAGCCCTCGCCTGGCTTGCTTGGCTGGATCCAAGAGTCTAGGTCACAGTCGCTATCTCCGCTGTCTTCAGACACCGCATTGACGCTTTCAAATATCACCCCGCCACTGGTAAACTGGATCGGCCCTTTACCTCGCGGCGCACTTCTAGAAGAGGAGGCTTCAGCTCTAGGAGAATATCCCAACCCAAACTTGTCATGCTTGTTAGGTATCTCCAAAATTCTCCCCTAGCCTGGGGTAGATCCGGCTTGGACAACAGCCCGGGCTTCCTTGAAGGAAGAGAGAGTCATCTCTGGCTTCTCAGTGATTACAGGAGCTACGTCCTTGACTTTAACAGCTTCGAACGCTTGGCATAGGGTTTCGTGGATTTCCCCATCCATCTCAACATACTTGAAGGACGACAAATGGCTCACCATTATATCTTCCTCGCCGCAAACGGTCACGATGCTATCTCCGACAGCATACTTGAGTTTCTGGTGCAATGTGGAGGTCACGGCTCCAGCAGCATGGATCCACGGCCGGCCCAAGAGACAGCTGTAGGCAGGCATGATGTCCATAATGTAAAAGATTGCATCGAACGTTTCCGGCCCGACTTGGATTGGCAGGGTCACCTCCCCGAAAACATGGCGTTTGGTTCCATCGAACGCCTTCACAACCAGATCATTGGGCGTGCAAATCACTCCGCGAGTATCTAACTTCATTAATGCCTTCTTCGGAAGAACATTGAGTGACGACCCCGTGTCCACTAACACGTGAGACATAATCGTTCCCCTACACTCTATCGAGATGTGCAGGGCGCTATTGTGATTCCTCCCTTTCGGCGTCAGCTCTAGGTCAGTGAACCCTAACCCATTTCCAGCATTCACGTGGGCTACGACCTCTTCCAGCTGGTTTACCGATATTTCCTGCGGTACATATGCGGCGTTCAACACCTTCAGTAGTGCGTTGCGGTGTGCTTCAGAACACAGCAACAAATTCAAGATGGAAATCTTCGAGGGTGTCTGATGGAAATGATCCACGATCTTGTAGTCACTCTTTTTAATCAACCTCATAAATTCCTCGGCGTCTTTAACAAGTAAGTCTTTTTCTACCCCACGGGGGATCTCTTCAACGACTTTACTTTTACCTTTATCAGTTGCATCAGCTTTGTCCGCTTTGTCCGTCATGACCTCAGGTGGTGCAAACACTCTTCCGCTGTGAGTGATACCACTAACACCCGCTAGGTTCTCCACAGACGACCCAAATGGTTCTAGTTCCAACTTCTGTCCATTGCAGTAGACTTCAGCCCCATAATGCCACGGGACAACATTGGTGCTTTCGAACGGTATTGGCCCAGCTTTGGTGATGGTAATCGTGGGCGGTCTGGGTGCAGAAATAGTTATCGTCTGGCGAGGGATGGTGATGGTAGCAACCTCATCATCTTGCTTCAGCATTACCTTACCTGCTCCGCTTTCGGCCCTCCGGCTAAACTGTAAAATCCCTTCAGTCATCAGACTCTGAATTCCCTCTATCAACTGTTCACATCCATCAGGACTAGTCGCACAACCCATACACAACTCTCCACAACCTGGAAAGAAACCTCTTTTCAACAGCTTAGCTTTAACGAAGCTAAGCGGTGTCTTCAGATCTCTGACGTCATTCAACAAATCCAAACTCTCGTCTTCGATAATGGCGTTTACTCCACCTCCCGTATGATTCGGCATAGGGTTCTTCGTGACGTTTGGCACATTATCTGAGAAATTGATGATCTTAGCGTCCACCATGTCCTGCACCTTGTGCTTGAAGGCTTTGCAATTCTCTAGGGTGTGGCCCGGTGCCCCGGAGTGAAACTCACAAGTTGCATTCGCGTCATAACCTAGCGGAGGTGCCCCTGTCAAGGGAGCCAGGGTTCTTTTCTGGATCAACTGTAGCTGAAGCAAAGTCTGTAACAGCTGGGCATACGACATGGGCGGTGTCTCGAGGTGACGACTCGACAGAGGTGCCCGATTCTGATACTTTTTGTACCCTTGTTGATTCGGTTGCTGTTGCTGTGGCTGTTGAACTGCCGGGATAGTTATGCTGGCCACCTGTTGGTGAGGGCCTTTACCCTTCCTTCGAGCGTTGGTCACGGCGCTCGTTTCTCCTTCCCGTCTTTTGCCACCATAAGGTTTCTTTCCACCTCCTCCAGCTGAGGATGACTCACCTTGAATTTTCCCCAGTTTGATCCCATTTTCAATGTGATCACCCGTGATATTGAGATCTGAGAAGGTTCCGGACATACCGCTGACCAATTTCTCATAATAAACCCCTGGGAGGGTGGCTACGAACATCTGCACAAGCTCACGTTCAACCATCGGCGGCTGAACCCTGGCTGCCAATTCTCGACACCGCTGGGCATATTCCTTGAACCCTTCGTTGTTCCTTTGCGACAGATTCTGCAGTTGGACTCGGTTCGAGGCCAAGTCACTGTTATATTGGTAGTGGTGCACGAATGCTTCAGCAAGGTCCTTCCACGTGCGCACACTGGTAGGCTCCAGACTCATGTACCATTCGAGGGAGGGCCCGGATAGACTGTCTTGAAAGAAGTGCATCAGCAACTTCTCGTCATCAGAATGAGCTGAAATTTTTCTGTAATATGATATCAGGTGGACGCGAGGGCAAGTGGTGCCCTTGTACTTTTGAAAGTCAGGTACCTTGAACTTGGGAGGCACCTTGAAATCAGCAATTAGTCCCAACTTGGACATATCAACACCCAGGGTGTTCTGGTTCTCGATATTTCTCATCTTATCCTCGAGTGCCTTGAACCTTAGACGTGCTTCAGTAGTCAGCTCCCCTTCAGCACCTCTCTGAGAGAACACATCGTCTTGGCGGTCTTCTAACCACGACTAAGGCCCAAACAGATTCCCAACTCCTGCATTGCCGTTGCCCAGCCCAACATTGACGTTAGCTTCAAGACTCCCATTACCGACGCCCGTCGTATTACCATTGAGTCCCATGTTAGCTATCACATTGTCGTTGGCACTGCCATTCCCCCCAGTCACGGGGACGCCATTCTGGGGAGTTTCAACAGGTGGAGGGGTAGGCACAGTCCCACCATGGAGTACGCCATTGCTATCGACCCTTGAGATCAGAGGTTGAACCAAGGTTCTGAGCTGATCCTGGCCATTGGCGACCGCTTGCATGAGCTCCATGAAGCGGTCCATTCTTTCGCGGAGTTCCTGAACATCATTTTGCACTTACTCCATGATTCTGGTTTGATTTGCTCTGGTCGGATAGCGGTGGAATGGTCTCTGATCAATCCTGGAACAACCTGAAACAACCTGAAAACACAAAAGGGTTAGGAAAAAACGACAAAATGCTCGTTATGCAAATGCTTCATACAAATGCAAACGTGTGTCTGTGCGTTAGGGAGATTTCCCCCGATCCTAGTGCCTGAGTGCCAGTGCTGATAATGAGAAGCCCGAGTCCAATCATGGAAATAACATCTCATATATATGAAGAAAGCCCATCAAGGCAGTACACCACGTCAGTGAATACAAGATGAATCAATAGCATGACCTCAACCAACAAGCCTGGTGATGGTCAACATACAACGATGATCAAACAGAAGGAATACAAATAGTCAAGCATGGCCACGGGCGCGAAACTCTTCTAACAGCCCCTTCGTTTCTGGATGATCAGGCCGAGTGAGTAACCCTTTGACGAGTAAATCCCTCTGCATAATGGTATATTCAAGACCTTCGACCGAATCTTCCCATGCTCCTTCGCCGAAACAATCTTCTAGCTTCCGCTTCTTGGACTCAAACGTCAGTTTGCGCTCCTTCAGGTTAGCAAGAGCCCTGTTGAGCTGGCCTTCAGCGGCATATCTGCGAGCGGTTTCTTCATCAAACCTCTTCTCACTAGCCTTCACTTGGGCTTTCAGATTGGAAATCTGTTGCATCAGCTTATCCTCCCGCTCTTTCCTGTTGGCTAGGGAGGCCTTCTAGTGCTGGTTGAACTTGGATATCCTCCGATACGCTTCGTCCAAGTGCTGCTTCTTCGTGGCCAGTACATCGTTGACAGCTTTGAAGTCTCGACCCATGCGCTCACGCTCAGCTATCTGCTTAGTCAAGTCTGTCCCCAGCTGGTTCACCAGCTCGATCTGTCTCTTGAAGGAATGGACGACTTCGTTTCTCTCGCTTCGGAGCTGAGCCAATTCTTTCTCCAGTTCCTCATTTGCCCTCTTCAATTCATCTCTCTCAGCTAACACCTGATTATGTTGCTGAATGGGCACGGTGGTAGGCTCTTCGATCACTGGAGGGCTTTCTGGCTCGGCAGGAGGAAACAACATCCCTATAGCATCTGCTCTGGCTCTGATCCAAGTCACGTACGGAGCGTAGGTTTAACTATTGCTTCTCCCCAGCAATGGTTTTCCCCTCTTACTGATGCCATTCCAAGCGCGCTTAAGCTTAGATAACAGATCCCCCTCTAGAAGACCAGTGAGGTACAGAGATTCCTGTACCTCTTCATCCTTCGGCGGAGCTCTCAAAGCATACGCGAACTGTCGGACCAGCAAAGATGGACTGTAGTTTATACAGCCCTTCCTGCCTATCAAAGGCACGTTCGGAAACCCGCTGCAGCTGAAGACAATCTCAGTACCTAACCTATCTCTGGCAAACCAGTCAATATCCTCCGCAGATAGACTCATCAAACGCTCAGACCACTCAGCTGTGGCTGCAGACGAAGCAAAGGGACCCCTCTTGGGTAGATGACTATCAAGCCATTTATAGAGCAAGGGCACACAGCACGAGACATTCTTGCCCCTTCTGTTCTTGTTTATGTAGTGGATGGAATGGTAGACATCTCCTATCAAGGTAGGGACTGGATTCCCTGAAGCAAAGATGCGAAAGGCGTCGAAGTCCACAAAGTCGGGCATATTGGGGAACAGAATGATGCCATATATGCACAGAGCGAGAATGGCGTTGAACACGACCCAACATCCGTCCTTGGCGCACTGCTGGGCCTTTCTCACTAAGAACTGCAAGGAGAAACCGGGAACCTTGTTCCAACTAGACAATACCAACTCGGAGGCATCCAGATGAAGTGAAGGGGCTAGACTAGCCAGATTAGGCTCAGCATCCATATGAACAAAAGGCATTTGCCTCTTGATAGGCACACCTAACAAATCAGCATATTCTTCCAGCGTGGGTGCGAGAACAAAATCCTGGAAAGTAAAGCATCTCAACGGAGGATCGTAGAACTGCAGTAGAGCGTGCAACCCATTCAACTCGAACGCAGAAGGTTTATGAACCAAACTGAGCAATTTCCCGTAAGATTTTCTGAACTCATCTCTCACAGAATCATATGCTAAAGCAATCAAACCGATCAGCTGAACCACATCAGGGGCAGGGAGCTTGTAAGCCACGGTCTTCCTCAGAGAACCCATAACAATACAGTAGAAGGCCAGAAATCCTGAATCGGGGAAAACGGTACCTGCAACACAGACACACGTTAATGAAATGCAAATGAGTATGCAAAGCAATGTAAAATGCAATCATGCAGCAGGAGATCAGGGCAACTGTGCTGTGGAGATTTTGTATCGACAAAACCATAATCCTGCTCTATCAAGAACAACCATTATCTCGGATAAGAAGAAAACCCTGGTATCGGACCACAAATCTGCTCTGTCAAGAACACACACACATAGGACCATAAATCTGCTCTGTCAAGAACAAACATCTGATAATAAGGACCTCTAATACAGGACCAAAAATATGCTCTGTCAAGAACAACCATACATCTGCTGATGAGATCCTCAGACCCCAATCATAAATCTACTATGTCATGAACGCACATATATCTGAAGACAAGGTCCTCTGATACAGGACCAAAACTCTGCTCTGTCAAGAACAAACATCTGATAATAAGACCCTCTGACCCCAATCAAAACCTGCTCTATCAAGAACAAATACACATCTCTGAATATAAGGTCCTCTGATACAGGACCAAAGCTCTGCTCTGTCAAGAACAATCATATATCTGATGATGAGAACCTCCGGTACCAACAAAACTGATTCACTATCAAGAAAACCAGGTAGTCTGAAGGTCAAAGTTTCCTGCAACAAACCCAACCCTGCTCACAGGTATGGACCTAAACTGACTCAAGTTCGGCATCCTATGCGGTCATCAGCGTCACAGACATTCAAGAGAGGTGACACGATACCCAGAAGGTGTGGCATCACCAGCTCATGAAGCGGCCACACTCGGCTGAATCCCAAATGATCGGTCCCCAGAGTCGACAATTCTCCAAACCAACAACCCCCTCAACCCAAAGGGTTGAAAAAGAAGTCAACCGGGAGAACCTCGTCTGAGCGTGGATTTCATGAGACACTAGTGCCTGCCAAGCAAGCACGCGCCCACTAATTTCCACAACTAATGCTATGTTCACTCAAGCCTGGGTCTGGCTTCTCACTCATCAGAATGCCCCTCCCATAACAGCATAGATAATCATATCATACTGAAAATAAAGTGCGGGAAATAAAATGCGATAAATAAACACAACCCAACAAGTAATCATACAAGCGCTAGGATTGACTCTCGCAGGGGACGTTGGATCCCCAAACTGACTCGCATACGGGACGTTGGATCCCAAGAAACTATCAAGTCCCCAGCAGAGTCGCCAGCTGTCACTTCCGCGAAAATAAGGTGCCAGCAAAATAGAAGAGTCACCACCTTTTCTTATTTATCCCTCAGAACAGGAAAGGAAACGATCGGAAAAACCTGACGAAAAAGGTATAAGACAAGGTCATCGCAACCGTTGTCTGGGTTCGGGAGTCGGTTACGCAAGGGGAAGGTATTAGCACCCCTCACGTCCGTCGTACTCGACGGGATCCACGCTTGTTGTGTTTACTGGACAAGTTGGTTTATCTATCTACCTATCAAGGCTGGCTTAAACAGAAAAGAAAAATGACTCGGCAAAGCGTCGCACTTTATGCCTACGTATTCTCATCAGAGAATGAGAAATCAGAGTCAACGTAGTTCGACTAACTACGGGTTACGGGGAAGGTGGCTCGCCAATACGTCAGTATTGTGCCTACGTACTCTCAACAGGTATGAGAGATCAGAGCTTACGTAGTTCGGGATAATACGGATTACGGGAATTCAAATTCATCTGTTTTATCGAGTAGGGTTAAACAGCAGTTCCAGCAGTTAGGGACAAAGCCTGTTTGCGTTGGCGCTGAAGTTTAACGACACTCTTTTCTTCAGAAAAGCTTCCTTTGAATTATGGGCCTACGGGGCAAAAAGGTTTGAAGTTTGTTTTCTGTCTTTTATGAAAGAAGTGTTTTTTATGGTGTTTGCAATTTCAATCGCACTAAAGACTATGACCTGAGAGTGAATGCGTCGCATGTCACCCAAAGGGTGCCATACTAAACATCCAGACTGTTGAAAAGAAGTTCTCCAACAATCCTTTCTCAGAGAACAGGCTCAACTACGGGGAGACTATCAAGTCCTACTGTTGTCATGCCAAGGATTCATCCTATAGTTGAGGTTTGAAACAGGGGACTCCTAGAAGTTATCATGCATAGGTTTCAACCTAAAGTTCTATCATCACTTCCTTATCAAAGGAAGTGAGAGTCCTAAGGGATTATGTCAATGATAAACAGAAACAGATAAATCATCAGCTTAAACAGTAAACAGTAATACGGTAAAATGCATGCAATGTAAGTGAGGGAGGAAATGTGTGTGGGGTGTCAGCCTCCACAAGCTCATCTCGACCTCAAGCTAGATATGAATAACAGTAATCATACAGAGGAAATAAAATGCTATCAAGCAGAATCTAAGAGACTGTAATCATACAGAAGAAAATGAAATGCTGTCAAGCAAGATAGAATAACAACTGCAATCATACAGTAAAAATAACATGCTATCAAGTAAACACAAACCACATGGGCAAGGGAGCAAGGCTCTACCGAATACCCGCAAGCAAAGCCATACAGTAATAATACAAGCAGATGGAGCAACTCAACCTCTAGTGCAATCATGCTCCTAGATTAAAGTCAGTCTAGATATGAACTTATTCTAATGCATCAAGCAAGTCAAACAAGGCACCTCAGCACAGAAAAGAAAACAGACAAGAAAGCAGATCAACCCCTCTTTCAATTCCAAGCTTCAGCTCTTCTGACAGCAATCCAGTCTTCAGACTTCAACCACCCTTCAAGGCTACCATCTTCTATGACAAGCATCAACTTGCTTCCCCAAGGTTTCAACCCATGAAACATAAGTTTCATCCTATCCTTTCCTCTCCAAGCTTCAGCTCTTCAGTCAATTCTACCTTCATGCTTCATTCTTAACCACAATTATCAAATTGATTCGTTCAGGCTCTCAATGCATCAGTGCAAATATCAACTCATCTTTTATTCCTCAAGCCTCAGCTCCACACTCAATCTCAATTGAATCCTCTTCATAAGTATCAACTTGGTCTTCTTCTCCTACAAGCTTCAGCTTCTCAGAGTAGTCTTCAATCACATGGAGGTGTCAACTTCATCCTTCAATCTTCTTCAAGCAAGGAACTCCTCACTCAATCTCCATTGAATCTTCAAGTATCAACTTGGTCTTCAAGCTCTTCAAGCTTCAGCTGAAATGGCAATGCTCAAGGAATCATCCTCTTCCACACTCCTCAATGAAGTCCTCATCTTCAAACTCAAGCCCAACATCTTTCAAGATACTCAAACCAGAAGACAATTGATTTAACAGAATGAGTGGAAATGATAAACAGCTTATTGACAACCAAAGGAAGCCTGTAAGGGCTCATCATTATGAGAGACTGGTTCCCTCAAAGTTCTACTTCCCAGATAAAGCCACTCATCCCTCCAAAGGAGGGATGTGAATATCTGAGAAGGACTTTTAGTCATTGGGAGGAATGGAAGCACAAGATGCTTTCCATATTTGTGAAAGAAATCATTCTAACTATAAGGCTCTCCCTATGTCTCCTCTATCTCCTAAATCTTCATCAGACACCTTCAGGCACAAGCAAATCTAAGCTCCAAGCAACTTCAAGCAACTTCAAGCATCCTCACCTGGTCTTCAACTTGTCTTCAATCTCAACCAAAGGCAAACAAATCAAAACCCTAATCTAAGGGAACTAGAGAGGTTAAACTAGTTGAATTAGTAAGTTAGGATCACCTAAAACCTAGTACTAAAGTTAGTCCTAACTAAAATACTAGAACCAATTGTAAAATCCTACAAAAATATCTATGGGGACCTAGGTCAATCATGACTCTACCACATTAATTTCAGAGATCAAATCATCAAATAAGACCTAGATATAAATTCTACATTATGAGGTACTAAACCTAAACCCTAAAAGGAAGCACCTAAATGTCAATCTAGAAAGCACACCTATTTTCATCACAAAAATGTAAAATTCCCATAAAATCAGAAAATACATGAAATGAAAATATTTTTTCTCTAAAAAATACTAGACTCAATCATGAGTAAAATGCAAAAAGAATGGGATTAATTGGATTAATTTTCAATTTTATATGATTTTTCCAAGAACCATGAATAAAATGAAAAAAATAATGAAAATCAAATTAAAATAACACACGTGCGGTGCAAATAGCAACTACAATCAGTACAAATAATGGATTGGGCCTTCAGGGGGGTGTGGATAGTGGTTATTTCATTAAGCCTAGACTCAGCACTCAAATGAAACGATGCGTTTCATTAATTCAGATCCTTCACAAACTGAGATTAAAACGTGGCCGTTGGATGAGGGTCATAGTCCAAGTCAAACCAAGATCTGATGGTCCTAGAGTCATCTCCTACCTTTTGAACCTCTGAACTTCGCGCCCAGCTCCGGCCACCACCGGTGGTGCTCCGGTCATCTTCCTCAACCCTAATTCTCTCTAGGATCCTCCATTGCAAATGGTCAATACATGAAACTTATCCCAAATTCCCTCACGAACTCATTCATGCCCTTAATTCAACCTAAATTCTCAAGATTCACCATATCCAATTCTCAACCGAAAATGGTAATATCCTAAATTGGTCACTAATTCTCAAATTAATGGTCTGAAAACCTTCCTACACCGTTCTACAATGCAACTAACACCTTAATTCATCTTGATTCTACCTAATTCATGCTAGAGGAAGAAAGTTACCAACCTGAAAATCTTGGATGAACAGATGCACTAAACCTCTAATTCAAGCTCTCCAATCTTTCAGACGCGATCAATGAACCCTCTCCTTGCTTATGTATGCAAAAGAACCGGTTGAAAGCTCCTGAATCTTGAAATCCGATGGTGAGTTGCAGGTGGAAAAATTCAATTGCTCCTACACGATTCAGCCACGAATTCTTCTTGATTATGATCTGGATTCAATCCCTAGCATCCATGGAAGAAGTTTCAATCAAGAAAATGGATGGAAAGTGAAGGATTTGGTGAAACCGAATTCAATTGCAAGCCATGGAATCTCAATCTCAATCTATGCTCTCTCCTTCAATCATCACCAACCCTTGCATTGGATCACCTCTACTCAATATATAGATGATGTATGAGTGATCTAGAACCCTCTAGATCCTTCTAATGAGAGTTTCCACTTCTCATGTCATGAGACTTTCAATCACATATCATGATATGCATAGCTCTGTTTGTAGCTTGAAACCAATCTCATTTACTTTCAATTTCTCCCCTAGTGACATTTTGAAAGTTTTTAGCTTACAAAGGGCCTTGCTCATGCCTTGATTCTATGTTTTGCACATGTTACTTAATATGCAAGTAATCACTTTTCAAAGCAAGTCCACAAATTGAATCTCAACTCAGAAATGTGGCTAAACCAATGTTATTAAAATGTTTTCTAGAGTCAAAATGATATATTACATGCCATGGTTTGGATGTGTAGGTTGAAAATATCAATTTCCAACTTTGGTTTATTTAACTTATGCCCTTATTTTAGGTCATTTTTGCAACTTTGAGCTACAAGCATTTCCAACATCTCATGACCTCATTAATAGCCTTAAAACATCATTTTGAACAAGTTTGATGTTGAACATTCTTCCATTTAAAGCTTGGAAATAGGAGTTATGGCTATATACTTGAAATGACCTGTAATCTCCAAATGACCAAAATGCCCTTGACTTGTCAAAGCCATAACTTGAGTTCTACAAATCCTATCAAGGACTTATAGTACTCTATAGAAAGCTAAGAGGATAAGGAACAAAATTCATGTTGACCAAAAGTTCATAGGAATCACCCTCCTAGGGCAAACGTTTGATACAAGTTGGGTAACTTTCAAGGCCCCAGATTCACATACCTCAGATGACCTGTAACTTGTCAAAGTCATAACTTGAGTTCTATAAATCCTATCAAGGACTTCTAGTATTCAAATTAAAGCTACGACCAAGCTCTACAACATTCATGCTGAGGGAAAGATGAGATGACAATCACATCTTGAGCTAAACTGCCTTGAAGATAGGGGTCAAACTAGGGGATTTTACACTGTCAAGCCTTAGAAACCCTAGCTTGAAACTTCTCAAACTCTTCAATCATGATGAGTTGACCTTGGAATCATCCTTATAACATCTCAATGTGTCAATCCATGATCACATGGCTCTTGGATTAGGTATCAACCCTCTCCAAATCATCAGTTGACCTAGGGTTGACCCAGTCAAACCCTAACTATACCACTCATGGATGGGTCTTCTTAATCTTGTACAATGACCTATCTAGGCCTCATGATGGCTTTCAATACATCTCATAAGCTCTCTCAAGGCTCTAAGTCCATCTCCATGACCTCAGAATCATCTGATGGCTTCCCACAACTCTCAAGTTAGGAGGCATACACACTTGGTTTCAACCACTTTTTCTGAGAATCTTTTATCTTCTCTAGCAAGGATATCAACCCTTGAACACTTGAATAAGCTTCTTAGCTAGCTTCCTAGTCTTGTATAACTCTTAATTGGTAATCATACCTCTTGATCTCCTGCTTACATGTCAATGAAATGCAAATGACAATGCTAATGTGAATGAAATGAAATATAAGCTAGGTAAAGAAAAGTTGGGCAACTTTTGGGGTGCAACAGCTGCCCCTATTCACACGGCTTGAACCTAACTGGGTGAGAAGCGAACGGATCTCAACTAATCAAGGTGCGAGACGGTTGAATACCAACAAACTCGGAAATTTGCCAACTACACAAGTACACGGTACTCTGATGGGAACAAATCTTCAAAAACTGAAATATTAGCTGCACGACAACTAGCTGGGAAATTGGTCACACGGTAACCGGTGATACATGGTAGATCATTCCGTCAGGCACCAATATTCCTCAGGACTTATCAAGTCAACAATCAAGTTAATCATGCCATCGGGAATTCAAAGAAATCTTTGGGCGTCAGCCGGACTTCGTCGGTAAGTCGGGAATAGAATTCTCGGCCAATCATGAACCAATTGGGGATATCCAACTTCTACCATCAGGCACTTCACATCAGCTGAGAGAACTGCTTCGTTAATACGGTTGGACTTCAATCGTCAAGTCTTCAAGGGAAGTTTCAACTTCGCTGTTCAGAAACCTGCTGGGGATGACGCATCTCCACCGGGGATTCTGGAGAACTACCAAGTCATTCTGCTTCAGGGTCCAGGAATCATTCTGGGTGAATCAACTTTGCTGAGGACTTCAAGAATCATCTTGGACAAATAACTTCGCGGGGACTTCAAGAATCATCCTGAACCAATAGCTCTGCTGGAGATTTCAGGAACCATTCTGAGCAACCAACTCTGCCGGGGATTTCAAGCATCAACTTGAGCAACCCACTCTGGCGACTTCACTGGGGATTTTAAGAATCATCTTAAACAAGCGCCTTCGCTAGAGAATTCAAGAATCATCTTGGGAAAACGAATTTTGCTGGGGGGATTCAAGAATCATCTTGAGCAAGCGGCTCTGCGGAGGAACACCTGCAAAACAAGAACGGTAACGACCTAGCTCATGTTTCATATGCATATGCTTTGACAATGGCGCAATGCTCCACACGGTGGAAATGCTATGCATCATTAGGTAAGTGTTATGCAATCATGCAAAATGCTACGATCCCATCAGCAAAATAAATGCTGAAGGGAGAATCCTCCTGTCAAGGAGAAAGAACCACGAAGAAAAGGTCACAACGATCTCAATCGGACTCCGCATGGGGAAGCAAACTCCAGTTAACTGCTGCAGGGGAATAAAGCTCTACGAGAACCTGAACCTGCTGAGGAAAGCGATGTCAATCGCGGACATAAGTTGCACGACATTCGCAGCCAAACCTTCCTGGAGGTAACGACTCTGGCGAGGAAATACAACATCAACTATTCCACACTCTACTGGGGAAAACCAACCATGGCCCGAACTGCTTTCCAAAGGACTCGACTCTCTTGGGGAACTGCAAACTCGGCTGGGGAAGAAGGAATCATCCGGCTTGCTAAGGAGAGTACGACTCTGTGGGGAATCTCAATTCCGCTGGAGACTTCAGTCTGGAACTATCAATTGCTGCACACTTCAGTATACGACTCAGCTGGGGAGATTGACATTCCTTCGGGATGCATCTGATTGGGGAGAGAATCTTCTCTGCCTGGGGAGACATATCAACACTTGACGATCTCATGTTCAGACTCTGCGGGGAGAGGCTGCTGAACTTTGCTGGAGAAGGAGGAATCATCCTGCTTGGGGATGCGCACGGCGCACTGCCTGGTATATGCTACACCTGTAACAACACAAGCAAACAGACAAGATACCCTCCTCAAAGGGGCCTATACAGGTTATAATCTTGTGACAATGTTCAAGTAATCCGTTGTTTCAACAATCAGTGGCCTAGGCCAGTAAGTTTATGTATGCACATTTTGTCAAAAACATCGGCGTTCTTTTTCGCAAGCAAAGCAGGTAAATGCTAAACAAACAAACAAAATTGCTGAATAGTATACATTTTATTGATAACGAACCTCTGAATGGGTAAAAATGTTTTACAACATATGCAAGCTCCTGGAATGAGGAAGCTGCGCAAATATAAACATAAATATACATCAGTATATACACAAGTGTCGGCAACGAGGCGTAGACGAACACCATGAGTTGATCCCTCTATGACCCACTCGACTTCGATACTTCTCCGAGGCTTCAGCTTTAGAAGAGATTGATTCAGATGAACGGCCCTTAGGTCTTCCAAACCACTAAACAATGAAAGTCCACACGCGGAACGCATTCATTTGCTTTTTCAAATCCCTAACTTTTGCATGAATCGCCCTTCCGGGTTTTCGATTCACCGGGATACCCTTTTCTGCCAAAGTCGCCCATCCGGGTTTTCGACTTTGCGGGTGTACATTTTTTCAATTTATATCCCTAATTTTTGCCCGAACCTTTTCCTTTTTTATGGTTCGCCGGGATGCCCCTTTTTTGCCTGGATGTTCTTTTTCTTTCCATCGGGTCATTTTTTAAGCAAAGTATTTTTTAACTGCGTCCGCGTTCACCGGGGATGCAAAATCTTCACCATCCATCGTGGATAACAACAAGGCTCCTCCCGAGAAGACCTTGCTGACGACGTACGGACCTTCGTAATTGGGAGTCCACTTGCCCCGGTGATCGGAGTGTGGAGGAAGAGTCTTCTTCAGGACGAGATCACCCGTCTGAAAGCTTCTAGGACGCACCTTCTTATCATAAGCTTTCTTCATTCGGCTTTGGTACAGACGACCATATGCAATCGATGCCAACCTCTTCTCGTCCATCAGGCTGAGTTGGTTTAGTCGGTTCTTAATCCATTCTGCCTCGTCGAGTTTCACGTCAACCAAAACTCGCAAAGAAGGAATCTCAACTTCTAGTTGTAGGACAGCTTCCATATCGTACACCAGTGAGAAAGGAGTTGCCCGGGTTGATGTACGCACCGTGGTACGATAACCGTGCAGTACAAATGGCAACATCTCGTGCCAATCTTTGTAGGTCACAACCATCTTCTGAACAATCTTCTTTATGTTCTTATTGGCCGCTTCAACGGCGCCATTCATCTTCGGCCGGTAAGGAGATGAGTTGTGGTGTTCAATCTTGAAACTTTGGCACAGCTCCTTCATCATCTTATTATTCAGATTCGAACCATTATCGGTAATGATCCGCTCGGGAATTCCGTAACGACAGATGATGTCCCTCTTATGAATTTAGCCACCACCTGCTTGGTCACGTTAGCATACGAGGCTGCCTCCACCCACTTAGTGAAGTAGTCGATGGCTACTAGAATGAAGCGATGACCGTTAGATGCAGTGGGCTCGATCTTGCCTATCATGTCGATGCCCCACATGGAGAACGGCCATGGGGAGGACATGACATTTAAAGGGCACGGCGGCACGTGAACTTTATCAGCATAAATCTGGCATTTATGACACCTCTTCGCGAATTTAAAGCAATCCGATTCCATCGTCATCCAGTAATATCCTGCTCTCAGGATCTTTCTCGTCATAGCATGCCCGCCGGCGTGCGTACCAAATGTGCCTTCATGGACTTCTTCCATGAGCATACTCGCCTCTTTCTCATCTACACATCTGAGTAGCACGAGATCGTGGTTTCTTTTATACAAAACTCCATCAGGATTGAGATAAAAATTTCCAGACAGCCTCCTCAGAGTCTTCTTGTCCTAGGTTGATGCTCCCGCAGGATACTCCTTAGTCATAAGGAAAGTCTGGATGTCATGGAACCATGGCTTGCCCTCGGCGGCTTCCTCAATCGCAAAGATGAATGCAGGTCTATCAAGACGAGAAAGGACAATTCTTGGAGCTTCATTCCAAAAATTGACTTTATACATCGAAGCCAACGTGGCTAAGGCATCAGCCATCTGATTTTCTGCTCTGGGTACATGATGGAGTTCCACTCAATCAAAGAACGGAAGCAGCCTTCTGGCATAGTTCATGTACGGCACCAAATTCGATTGACGAGTCTCCCACTCCCCTTTAATCTGGTTGATCACAAGCACTGAGTCCCCATATACATCTAGGTTCTTGATTCTCAAATCAATTGCTTCTTCTAGACCCATGATGCATGCTTCGTACTCCGCTTCATTATTGGTGACCGGAAACGTCAGTCTCGCAGTGAACGGGATATGGGATCTGTGGGGAGTCGTGATGATCGCCCCAATGCCACTTCCGTAAGAATTAACCGCCCCGTCGAATATCAATTTCCACTAGGATTTCCTATCTGGCCCCTCGTCGGGCAACGGCTCATCGCAATCCTTCGCTTTGAGAAACATGATATCCTCATCAGGGAATTCAAATTTCATCGGCTGATAATCCTTGATCGGCTGTTCGGCCAAGTAATCAGACAATACGCTTCCCTTGATGGCCTTTTGGGAAACGTACTGAATGTCATATTCTGTCAACACCATTTGCCATCTGGCAATCCTGCCCGAAAGCGCTTGTTTCTCGAAGACGTACTTGATCGGATCCATCTTCGAAATTAGCATGGTCGTGTGATTGAGCATGTACTATCGTAAACGTTTGGCAGCCCAGGCTAGTGCACAACACGTTTTCTCCAGCATCGAGTAACGAGATTCACAATCTGTGAACTTTTTACTCAAGTAGTAAATGGCATGCTCTTTTCTGCCCGTCTCGTCGTGCTGACCGAGAACACACCTCATACTATTCTCAAGAACTGTCAAGTACATGATTAAAGGCCGTCCGGCCACTGGGGGTATCAAGATCGGAGGTTCCTGCAGATACTGTTTTATCTTATCGAATGCCTTCTGGCAATCCTCGTTCCAGATAATCTCCTGATCTTTCTTTAGTAGTTTGAACATCGGTTCACACATGGCCGTGAGCTGAGAAATAAACCTTGCAATGTAGTTTATTCTACCCAGGAAACCACAAACTTCTTTTTCTGTTCTTGGCACTGGCATTTCTTGTATCGCTTTTATCTTCGCAGGATCAACCTCGATGCCTCTTTCGCTCACGATAAACCCCAGTAGTTTTCCGGACCGTACTCCGAAAGTACACTTGTTAGGTTTCAGCCTCAACCTGAACTTCCTAAGCCTTTCAAAAAGCTTCAACAAATTGACCAGATGTCCCTCCTCCGTTTGGGACTTCGCAATCATGTCATCAACATAGACTTCAATCTCATGATGAATCATATCATGAAACAAAGTGACCATTGCTCGTTAGTAAATGGCCCCTGCGTTCTTCAGACCGAAGGGCATTACCTTGTAGCAAAATGTTCCCCAAGGAGTGATGGCGCCATCTTGATCTGATTGTAACCGGAGAAGCCATCCATAAACGAAAACACGGAGAACTGCGCTGTATTGTCGACCAACACATTAATATGAGGCAGCGGGAAATCATCTTTAGGGCTCGCCCTATTCAAGTCCCGATAATCGACGCACATTCGTACCTTACCGTCCTTCTTCGGTACAGGCACTATGTTGTCGACCCACGGAGGGTAAGTAGTGACCGCTAAGAAGCCAGCATCAAGCTGTTTCTGCACTTCTTCTTTGATCTTAACGGCCATATCTGGTCGTGTCCTCCTAAGCTTCTGCTTAACGGGAGGGAAATCTTCTCGCAGCGGCAAGTGGTGGACCACGATGTCAGTGTCAAGTCCGGGCATATCTTCGTATGACCAAGCAAAGACGTCACTATACTCTCTTAGCATCTCGACCAATCTCTGCTTGACATCACTCCGCAATGCAGCCCCTATCCTGACGTTCCTGACAAGTTCTTCAGAACCCAAATTCACAATCTCGATCTCCTCTTCATGAGGCAGAATAACTTTCTCTTCTTGTTTCAACAAGCGGGCCAACTCTTCAGGAAGGTCTTCGTCTTCATCAATATCTTCTTCGGCTTGATAGATCGGGTAATCGAAGTCGAAGTGAGTCATAGAAGGTCTAGAGTCGATGTCATCTGTTATGTGGATCCTGCAATAACAAGGGTTAAGCTTAAAACAAGGATATGCAGGTTAGCACAAACCTCATTGCCATTTTATTGTTTTTCAAAACAAATATAAAACAGGAATAACAGAGATCACAAAATTTGAATACGAAGAAAAACGCCTTTTGATTTATTGATAAAATGCATGTACATAATCAAACAAGGCCCTGACAATAAAACCGCTATGCCCCGGGTAGGACATAGGGTTGTACAATGATTGGAAAAAGTAAATCATTACTCTTCGCTTGTCATCTGGATGATATCCTTGATGGACCAGTTGGTAAAGCCCTCGCCTGGCTTGCTTGGCTGGATCCAAGAGTCTAGGTCACAGTCGCTATCTCTGCTGTCTTCAGACACCGCGTTGACGCTTTCAAATATCACCCCGCCACTGGTAAACTGGATCGGCCCTTTACCTCGCGGCCACTGCTAGAAGAGGAGGCTTCAGCTCCAGGAGAATATCCCAACCCAAACTTGTCCTGCTTGTTAGGTATCTCCAAAATTCTCCCCTAGCCTGGGGTAGATCCGGCTTGGACAACAGCCCGGGCTTCCTTGAAGGAAGAGAGAGTCATCTCTGGCTTCTCAGTGATTACAGGAGCTACATCCTTGACTTTAACAGCTTCGAACGCTTGGCATAGGGTTTCGTGGATTTCCCCATCCATCTCAACATACTTGAAGGACGACAAATGGCTCACCATTATATCTTCCTCGCCGCAAACGGTCACGATGCTACCTCCGACAGCATACTTGAGTTTCTGGTGCAACGTGGAGGTCACGGCTCCAACAGCATGGATCCACGGTCGGCCCAAGAGACAGATGTAGGTAGGCATGATGTCCATAATGTAAAAGATTGCGTCGAACGTTTCCGGCCCGACTTGGATTGGCAGGGTCACCTCCCCGAAAACATGGCGTTTGGTTCCATCGAACGCCTTCACAACCAGATCACTGGGCGTGCAAATTACTCCGCGAGTATCTAACTTCATTAATGCCTTCTTCGGAAGAACATTGAGTGACGACCCCGTGTCCACCAACACGTGAGACATAATCGTTCCCCTACACTCTATCGAGATGTGCAGGGCGCTATTGTGATTCCTCCCTTTCGGCATCAGCTCTAGGTCAGTGAACCCTAACCCATTTCCAGCATTCACGTGGGCTACGACCTCTTCCAGTTGGTTTACCGATATTTCCTGCGGTACGTATGCGGCGTTCAACACCTTCAGCAGTGCGTTGCGGTGTGCTTCAGAACACAACAACAAATTCAGGATGGAAATCTTCGAGGGTGTCTGATGGAGATGATCCACGATCTTGTAGTCACTCTTTTTAATCAACCTCATAAATTCCTCGGCGTCTTTAACAAGTAAGTCTTTTTCTATCCCACGGGGGATCTCTTCAACGACTTTACTTTTACCTTTATCAGTTGCATCAGCTCTGTCCGCTTTGTCCGTCACGACCTTAGGTGGTGCAAACACTCTTCCGCTGTGAGTGATACCACTAATACCCGCTAGGTTCTCCACAGACGACCCAAACGGTTCTAGTTCCAACTTCTGTCCATTGCAGTAGACTTCAGCCCCATAATGCCACGGGACAGCATTGGTGCTTTCGAACGGTATTGGCCTAGCTTTGGTGATGGTAATCGTGGGCGGTCTGGGTGCAAAAATAGTTATCGTCTGTCGAGGGATGGTGATGGTAGCAACCTCATCATCTTGCTTCAGCATTACCTCACCTGCTCCGCTTTCGGCCCTCCGGCTAAACTGTAAAATCCCTTCAGTCATCAGACTCTGAATTCCCTCTATCAACTGTTCACATCCATCAGGACTAGTCACACAGCCCATACACAGCTCTCCACAACCTGGAAAGAAACCTCTTTTCAACAGCTTAGCTTTAACGAAGCTGAGCGGTGTCTTCAGATCTCTGACGTCAGTCAACAAATCCAAACTCTCGTCTTCGATAATGGCGTTTACTCCACCTCCCCTATGATTCGGCATAGGGTTCTTCGTGACGTTTGGAACATTATCTAAGAAATTAATGATCTTAGCGTCCACCATGTCCTGCACCTTGTGCTTGAAGGCTTTGCAATTCTCTAGGGTGTGGCCCGGTGCCCCTGAGTGAAACTCACAAGTTGCATTCGCGTCATAACCTAGCGGAGGTGCCCCTGTCAAGGGAGCCAGGGTTCTTTTCTGGATCAACTGTAGCTGAAGCAAAGTCTGTAACAGCTGGGCATACGACATGGGCGGTGTCTCGAGGTGACGACTCGACAGAGGTGCCCGATTCTGATACTTTCTGTACCCTTGTTGATTCGGTTGCTGCTGCTGCTGCTGTGGCTGTTGAACTGCCAGGATATTTATGCTGGCCACCTGTTGGTGAGGGCCTTTACCCTTTCTTCGAGCGTTGGTCACGGCGCTCGTTTCTCCTTCCCGTCTTTTGCCACCATAAGGTTTCTTTCCACCTCCTCCAGCTGAGGATGACTCACCTTGAATTTTCCCCAGTTTGATCCCATTTTCAATGTGCTCACCCGTGATAATGAGATCTGAGAAGGTTTCGGACATACCGCTGACCAATTTCTCATAATAAACCCCTGGGAGGGTGGCTACGAACATCTGCATAAGCTCACGTTCAACCATCGGCGGCTGAACCCTGGCTGCCAATTCTCGACACCGCTGGGCATATTCCTTGAACCCTTCGTTGTTCCTTTGCGACAGATTCTGCAGTTGGACTCGGTTCGGGGCCAAGTCACTGTTATATTGGTAGTGGTGCACGAATGCTTCAGCAAGGTCCTTCCACGTGCGCACACTGGTAGGCTCCAGACTCATGTACCATTCGAGGGAGGGCCCGGATAGACTGTCTTGAAAGAAGTGCATCAGCAACTTCTCGTCATCAGAATGAGCTGACATTTTTCTGTAATATGATCTCAGGTGGACGCGAGGGCAAGTGGTGCCCTTGTACTTTTCAAAGTCAGGTACCTTGAACTTGGGAGGCACCTTGAAATCAGCAATTAGTCCCAACTTGGACATATCAACACCCAGGGTGTTCTGGTTCTCGATATTTCTCATCTTATCCTCGAGTGCCTTGAACCTTAGACGTGCTTCAACAGTCAGCTCCCCTTCAGCACCTCTCTGAGAGAACACATCGTCTTGGCGGTCTTCTAACCACGGCTGAGGCCCAAATAGATTCCCAACTCTTGCATTGTCGTTGCCCAGCCCAACATTGACGTTAGCTTCAAGACTCCCATTACCGACGCCCGTCGTATTACCATTGAGTCCCATGTTAGCTATCACATTGCCGTTGGCACTGCCATTCCCCCCGGTCACGGGGACGCCATTCTGGGGAGTTTCAACAGGTGGAGGGGTAGGCACAGTCCCACCATGGAGTACGCCATTGCTATCGACCCTTGAAATCAGAGGTTGAACCAAGGTTCTGAGCTGATCCTGGCCATTGGCGACCGCTTGCATGAGCTCCATGAAGCGGTCCATTCTTTCGCGGAGTTCCTGAACATCATTTTGCACTTGCTCCATGATTCTGGTTTGATTTGCTTTGGGCGGATAGTGGTGGAATGGTCTTTGATCAATCCTGGAACAACCTGAAACAACCTGAAAACACAAAAGGGTTAGGAAAAAATGACAAAGTGCTCGTTATGCAAATGCTTCATACAAATGCAAACGTGTGTCTGTGCATTAGGGAGATTTCCCCCGATCCTAGTGCCTGAGTGCCAGTGCTGATAATAAGAAGCCCGAGTCCAATCATGGAAATAACATCTCATATATATGAAGAAAGCCCATCAAGGCAGTACACCACGTCAGTGAATACAAGATGAATCAATAGCATGACCTCAACCAACAAGCCTGGTGATGGTCAACATACAACGATGATCAAACAGAAGGAATACAAATAGTCAAGCACGGCCACGGGCGCGAAACTCTTCTAACAGCCCCTTCGTTTCTGGATGACCAGGCCGAGTGAGTAACCCTTCGACGAGTAACTCCCTCTGCATAATGGTATATTGAAGACCTTCGACCGAATCTTCCCATGCTCCTTCACCGAAACAATCTTCTAGCTTCCGCTTCTTGGACTCAAACATCAGTTTGCGCTCCTTCAGGTTAGCAAGAGCCCTGTTGAGCTGGCCTTCAGCGGCATATCTGCGAGCGGTTTCTTCATCAAACCTCTTCTCACTAGCCTTCACCTGGGCTTTCAGCTTGGAAATCTGTTGCATCAACTTATCCTCCCGCTCTTTACTGTTGGCTAGGGAGGCCTTCCAGTGCTGGTTGAACTTGGATATCCTCCGATACGCTTCGTCCAAGTGCTGCTTCTTCGTGGCCAGTACATCGTTGACAGCTTTGAAGTCTCGACCCATGTGCTCACGCTCAGCTATCTGCTTAGTCAAGTCTGTCCCCAGCTGGTTCACCAGCTCGATCTGTCTCTTGAAGAAATGGACGGCTTCGTTTCTCTCGCTTCGGAGCTGAGCCAATTCTTTCTCCAGTTCTTCATTTGCCCTCTTCAATTCATCTCTCTCAGCTAACACCTAATTATGTTGCTGAATGGGCACGGTGGTAGGCTCTTCGATCACTGGAGGGCTTTCTGGCTCGGCAGGAGGAAACGACATCCCTATAGCATCTGCTCTGGCTCTGATCCAAGTCACGTACGGAGCGTAGGCTTGACTATTGCTTCTCCCCAGCAATGGTTTTCCCCTCTTACTGATGCCATTCCAAGTGCGCTGAAGCTTAGATAACAAATCCCCCTCTAGAAGACCAGTGAGGTACAGAGATTCCTGTACCTCTTCATCCTTCGGCGGAGCTCTCAAAGCATACGCGAACTGTCGGACCAGCAAAGATGGATTGTAGTTTATACAGCCCTTCCTGCCTATCAAAGGCACGTTCGGAAACCCGCTGCAGCTGAAGATAATCTCAGTACCTAACCTATCTCTGGCAAACCAGTCAATATCCTCCGCAGATAGACTCATCAAACGCTCAGACCACTCAGATGTGGCTGCAGACGAAGCAAAGGGACCCCTCTTGGGTAGATGACTATCAAGCCATTTATAGAGCAAGGGCACACAACACGAGATGTTCTTGCCCCTTCTGTTCTCGTTTTTGTAGTGGATGGAATGGTAGACATCTCCTATCAAGGTAGGGACTGGATTCCCTGAAGCAAAGATGCGAAAGGCGTCGAAGTCCACAAAGTCGGGCATATTGGGGAACAGAATGATGCCATATATGCACAGAGCGAGAATGGCGTTGAACACGACCCAACATCCGTCCATGGCGCACTGTTGGGCCTTTCCCACTAAGAACTGCAAGGAGAAACCGGGAACCTTGTTCCAACTAGACAATACCAACTCGGAGGCATCCAGATGAAGTGAAGGGGCTAGACTAGCCAGATTAGGCTCAGCATCCATATGAACAAAAGGCATCTGCCTCTTGATAGGCACACCTAACAAATCAGCATATTCTTCCAGCGTGGGTGCGAGAACAAAATCCTGGAAAGTAAAGCATCTCAACGGAGGATCGTAGAACTGCAGTAGAGCGTGCAACCCATTCAACTCGAACGCAGAAGGTTTACGAACCAAACTGAGCAATTTGTCGTAAGATTTTCTGAACTCATCTCTCACAGAATCATCTGCTAAAGCAATCAAACCGGTCAGCTGAACCACATCAGGGGCAGGGAGCTTGTAAGCCACGGTCTTCCTCAGAGAACCCATAACAATACAGTAGAAGGCCAGAAATCCTGAATCGGGGAAAACGGTACCTGCAACACAGACACACGTTAATGAAATGCAAATGAGTATGCAAAGCAATGTAAAATGCAATCATGCAGCAGGAGATCAGGGCAACTGTGTTGTGGAGATTCTGTATCGACAAAACCATAATCCTGCTCTATCAAGAACAACCACTATCTCGGATAAGAAGAAAACCCTGGTATCGGACCACAAATCTGCTCTGTCAAGAACACATACACATAGGACCATAAATCTGCTCTGTCAAGAACAAACATCTGATAATAAGGACCTCTGATACAGGACCAAAAATCTGCTCTGTCAAGAACAACCATACATCTGCTGATGAGATCCTCAGACCCCAATCATAAATCTGCTCTGTCATGAACGCACATATATCTGAAGACAAGGTCCTCTGATACAGGACCAAAACTCTGCTCTGTCAAGAACAAACATCTGATAATAAGACCCTCTGATCCCAATCAAAATCTGCTCTATCAAGAACAAATACACATCTCTGAATATAAGGTCCTCTGATACAGGACCAAAGCTCTGCTCTGTCAAGAACAATCATATATCTGATGATGAGAACCTCCAGTACCAACAAAACTGATTCACTATCAAGAAAACCAGGTAGTCTGAAGGTTAAAGTTTCCTGCAACAAACCCAACCCTGCTCACAGGTATGGACCTAAACTGATTCAAGTTCAGCATCCTATGCGGTCATCAGCGTCACAAACATTCAAGAGGGGTGATACGATACCCAGAAGGTGTGGCATCACCAGCTCATGAAGCGGCCTCACTCGGCTGAATCCCAAATGATCGGTCCCCAGAGTCGACAATCCTCCAAACCAACAACCCCCTCAACCCAAAGGGTTGAAAAATAAGTCAATCGGGAGAACCTCGTCTGAGCGTGGATTTCATGAGACACTAGTGCCTGCCAAGCAAGCACGCGCCCACTAATTTCCACAACTAATGCTATGTTCACTCAAGCCTGGGTCTGGCTTCTCACTCATCAGAATGCCCCTTCCATAACAGCATAGATAATCATATCATACTGAAAATAAAGTGCGGGAAATAAAATGCGATAAATAAACACAACCCAACAAGTAATCATACAAGCGCTAGGATTGACTCTCGCAGGGGACGTTGGATCCCCAAACTGACTCGCATACGGGACGTTGGATCCCAAGAAACTATCAAGTCCCCAGCAGAGTCGCCAGCTGTCACTTCCGCGAAAATAAGGTGCCAGCAAAACAGAAGAGTTGCCACCTTTCGTTATTTATCCCTCAGAACAGGAAAGGAAACGATCGGAAAAACCTGACGAAAAAGGTATAAGACAAGGTCATCGCAACCGTTGTCTGGGTTCGGGAGTCGGTTACGCAAGGGGAAGGTATTAGCACCCCTCACGTCTGTCGTACTCGACGGGATCCACGCTTGTTGTGTTTACTGGATAAGTTGGTTTATCTATCTACCTATCAAGGCTGGCTTAAACAGAAAAGAAAATGACTCGGCAAAGCGTCACACTTTATGCCTACGTATTCTCATTAGAGAATGAGAAATCAGAGTCAACGTAGTTCGACTAACTACGGGTTACGGGGAAGGTGGCTCGCCAATACGTCAGTATTGTGCCTACGTACTCTCAACAGGTATGAGAGATCAGAGCTTACGTAGTTCAGGATAATACGGATTACGGGAATTCAGATTCATCTGTTTTATCGAGTAGGGTTAAACAGCAGTTCCAGCAGTTAGGGACAAAGCCTGTTTGCGTTGGCGCTGAAGTTTAACGACACTCTTTTCTTCAGAAAAGCTTCCTTTGAATTATGGGCCTACGGGGCAAAAAGGTTTGAAGTTTGTTTTCTGTCTTTTACGAAAGAAGTGTTTTTTTATGGTGTTTGCAATTTCAATCGCACTAAAGACTATGACCTGAGAGTGAATGCGTCGCATGTCACCCAAAGGGTGCCATACTAAACATCCAGACTGTTGAAAAGAAGCTCTCCAACAATCCTTTCTCAGATAGCTTAAGGCTCGTAACGTACGAAAGAAATCATTCATGATTACTGTATCTTAGGCTGTTTTGAGATGAGAAGAGAACAGGCTCAACTACGGGGAGACTATCAAGTCCTACTATTGTCATGCCAAGGATTCATCCTATAGTTGAGGTTTGAAACAGGGGACTCCTAGAAGTTATCATGCATAGGTTTCAACCTAAAGTTCTATCATCACTTCCTTATCAAAGGAAGTGAGAGTCCTAAGGGATTATGTGAATGATAAACAGAAACAGATAAAGCATTAGCTTAAACAGTAAATAGTAATACGGTAAAATGCATGCAATGCAAGTGAGGGAGGAAATGTGTGTGGGCTGTCAGCCTCCACAAGCTCATCTCGACCTCAAGCCAGATATGAATAACAGTAATCATACAGAGGAAATAAAATGCTATCAAGCAGAATCTAAGAGACTGTAATCATACAGAAGAAAATGAAATGCTGTCAAGCAAGATAGAATAACAACTGCAATCATACAGTAAAAATAACATGCTATCAAGCAAACACAAACCACATGGGCAAGGGAGCAAGGCTCTACCGAATACCCGCAAGCAAAGCCATACAGTAACAATACAAGCAGATGGAGCAACTGAACCTCTAGTGCAATCCTGCTCCTAGATTAAAGTCAGTCTAGATATGAACTTATTCTAATGCATCAAGCAAGTCAAACAAGGCACCTCAGCACAGAAAAGAAAACAGACAAGATAGCAGATCAACCCCTCTTTCAATTCCAAGCTTCAGCTCTTCTGACAGCAATCCAGTCTTCAGACTTCAACCACCCTTCAAGGCTACCATCTTCTATGACAAGCATCAACTTGCTTCCCCAAGGTTTCAACCCATCAAACATAAGTTTCATCCTATCCTTTCCTCTCCAAGCTTCAGCTCTTCAGTCAATTCTACCTTCATGCTTCATTCTTAACCACAATTATCAAATTGATTCCTTCAGGCTCTCAATGCATCAGTGCAAATATCAACTCATCTTTTATTCCTCAAGCCTCAGCTCCACACTCAATCTCAATTGAATCCTCTTCATAAGTATCAACTTGGTCTTCTTCTCCTACAAGCTTCAGCTTCTCAGAGTAGTCTTCAATCACATGGAGGTGTCAACTTCATCCTTCAATCTTCTTCAAGCAAGGAACTCCTCACTCAATCTCCATTGAATCTTCAAGTATCAACTTGGTCTTCAAGCTCTTCAAGCTTCAGCTGAAATGGCAATGCTCAAGGAATCATCCTCTTCCACACTCTTCAATGAAGTCCTCATCTTCAAACTCAAGCCCAACATCTTTCAAGATACTCAAACCAGAAGACAATTGATTTAACAGAATGAGTGGAAATGATAAACAGCTTATTGACAACCAAAGGAAGCCTGTAAGGGCTCATCATTATGAGAGACTGGTTCCCTCAAAGTTCTACTTCCCAGATAAAGCCACTCATCCCTCCAAAGGAGGGATGTGAATATCTGAGAAGGACTTTTAGTCATTGGGAGGAATGGAAGCACAAGATGCTTTCCATATTTGTGAAAGAAATCATTCTAACTATAAGGCTCTCCCTATGTCTCCTCTATCTCCTAAATCTTCATCAGACACCTTCAGGCACAAGCAAATCTAAGCTCCAAGCAACTTCAAGCAACTTCAAGCATCCTCACCTGGTCTTTAACTTGTCTTCAATATCAACCAAAGGCAAACAAATCAAAACCCTAATCTAAGGGAACTAGAGAGGTTAAACTAGTTGAATTAGTAAGTTAGGATCACCTAAAACCTAGTACTAAAGTTAGTCCTAACTAAAATACTAGAACCAATTGTAAAATCCTACAAAAATATCTATGGGGACCTAGGTCAATCATGACTCTACCACATTAATTTCAGAGATCAAATCATCAAATAAGACCTAGAAATAAATTCTACATTATGAGGTACTAAACCTAAACCCTAAAAGGAAGCACCTAAATGTCAATCTAGAAAGCACACCTATTTTCATCACAAAAATGTAAAATTCCCATAAAATCAGAAAATACATGAAATGAAAATATTTTTTCTCTAAAAAATACTAGACTCAATCATGAGTAAAATGCAAAAAGAATGGGATTAATTGGATTAATTTTCAATTTTATATGATTTTTCCAAGAACCATGAATAAAATGAAAAAAATAATGAAAATCAAATTAAAATAACACACGCGCGGTGCAAATAGCAACTACAATCAGTACAAATAATGGATTGGGCCTTCAGGGGGGTGTGGATAGTGGTTATTTCATTAAGCCCAGACTCAGCACTCAAATGAAACGATGCGTTTCATTAATTCAGATCCTTCACAAACTGAGATTAAAACGTGGCCGTTGGATGAGGGTCATAGTCCAAGTCAAACCAAGATCTGATGGTCCCAGAGTCATCTCCTACCTTTTGAACCTCTGAACTTCGCGCCCAGCTCCGGCCACCACCGGTGGTGCTCCGGTCATCTTCCTCAACCCTAATTCTCTCTAGGATCCTCCATTGCAAATGGTCAATACATGAAACTTATCCCAAATTCCCTCACGAACTCATTCATGCCCTTAATTCAACCTAAATTCTCAAGATTCACCATATCCAATTCTCAACCAAAAATGGTAATATCCTAAATTGGTCACTAATTCTCAAATTAATGGTCTGAAAACCTTCCTACACCGTTCTACAATGCAACTAACACCTTAATTCATCTTGATTCTACCTAATTCATGCTAGAGGAAGAAAGTTACCAACCTGAAAATCTTGGATGAACAGATGCACTAAACCTCTAATTCAAGCTCTCCAATCTTTCAGACGCGATCAATGAACCCTCTCCTTGCTTATGTATGCAAAAGAACCGGTTGAAAGCTCCTGAATCTTGAAATCCGATGGTGAGTTGCAGGTGGAAAAATTCAATTGCTCCTACACGATTAAGCCACGAATTCTTCTTGATTATGATCTGGATTCAATCCCTAGCATCCATGGAAGAAGTTTCAATCAAGAAAATGGATGGAAAGTGAAGGATTTGGTGAAACCGAATTCAATTGCAAGCCATGGAATCTCAATCTCAATCTATGCTCTCTCCTTCAATCATCACCAACCCTTGCATTGGATCACCTCTACTCAATATATAGATGATGTATGAGTGATCTAGAACCCTCTAGATCCTTCTAATGAGAGTTTCCACTTCTCATGTCATGAGACTTTCAATCACATATCATGATATGCATAGCTCTGTTTGCAGCTTGAAACCAATCTCATTTACTTCCAATTTCTCCCCTAGTGACATTTTGAAATTTTTTAGCTTACAAAGGGCCTTGCTCATGCCTTGATTCTATGTTTTGCACATGTTACTTAATATGCAAGTAATCACTTTTCAAAGCAAGTCCACAAATTGAATCTCAACTCAAAAATGTGGCTAAACCAATGTTCTTAAAATGTTTTCTAGAGTCAAAATGATATATTACATGCCATGGTTTGGATGTGTAGGTTGAAAATATCAATTTCCAACTTTGGTTTATTTAACTTATGCCCTTATTTTAGGTCATTTTTGCAACTTTGAGCTACAAGCATTTCCAACATCTCATGACATCATTACTAGCCTTAAAACATCATTTTGAACAAGTTTGATGTTGAACATTTTTCCATTTAAAGCTTGGAAATAGGAGTTATGGCTATATACTTGAAATGACCTGTAATCTCCAAATGACCAAAATGCCCTTGACTTGTCAAAGCCATAACTTGAGTTCTACAAATCCTATAAAGGACTTCTAGTACTCTATAGAAAGCTACGAGGATAAGGAACAAAATTCATGTCAACCAAAAGTTCATAGGAATCACCCTCCTAGGGCAAAAGTTTGATACAAGTTGGGTAACTTTCAAGGCCCCAGATTCACATACCTTAGATGACCTGTAACTTGTCAAAGTCATAACTTGAGTTCTATAAATCCTATCAAGGACTTATAGTACTCAAATTAAAGCTACGACCAAGCTCTACAACATTCATGCTGAGGGCAAGATGAGATGACAATCACATCTTGAGCTAAACTGCCTTGAAGATAGGGGTCAAACTAGGGGATTTTACACTGTCAAGCCTTAGAAACCCTAGCTTGAAACTTCTCAAACTCTTCAATCATGATGAGTTGACCTTGGAATCATCCTTATAACATCTCAATGTGTCAATCCATGATCACATGGCTCTTGGATTAGGTCTCAACCCTCTCCAAATCATCAGTTGACCTAGGGTTGACCCAGTCAAACCCTAACTATACCACTCATGGCTGGGTCTTCTTAATCTTGTACAATGACCTATCTAGGCCTCATGATGGCTTTCAAGACATCTCATAAGCTCTCTCAAGGCTCTAAGTCCATCTCCATGACCTCAGAATCATCTGATGGCTTCCCACAACTCTCAAGTTAGGAGGCATACACACTTGGTTTCAACCACTTTTTCTGAGAATCTTTTATCTTCTCTAGCAAGGATATCAACCCTTGAACACTTGAATAAGCTTCTTAGCTAGCTTCCTATTCTTGTATAACTCTTAATTGGTAATCATACCTCTTGATCTCCTGCATACATGTCAATGAAATGCAAATGACAATGCTAATGTGAATGAAATGAAACATAAGCTAGGTAAAGAAAAGTTGGGCAACTTTTGGGGTGCAACAGCTGCCCCTATTCACACGGCTTGAACCTAACTGGGTGAGAAGCGAACGGCTCTCAACCAATCAAGGTGCGAGACGGTTGAATACCAACAAACCCGGAAATTTGCCAACTGCACAAGTACACGGTACTCTGATGGGAACAAATCTTCAAAAACTGAAATATTAGCTGCACGACAACTAGCTGGGGAATTGGTCACACGGTAACCGATGATACATGGTAGATCATGCTGTCAGGCACCAAGATTCCTCAGGACTTATCAAGTCAACAATCAAGTTAATCATACCATCGGGAATTCAAAGAAATCTTTGGGCGTCAGCCGGACTTCGTCGGTAAGTCGGGAATAGAATTCTCGGCCAATCATGAACCAATTGGGGATATCCAACTTCTACCATCAGGCACTTCACATCAGCTAAGAGAACTGCTTCGTTAATACGGTTGGACTTCAATCATCAAGTCTTCAAGGGAAGTTTCAACTTCGCTGTTCAGAAACCTGCTGGGGATGACGCATCTCCACCGGGGATTCTGGAGAACTACCAAGTCATTCTGCTTCAGGGTCCAGGAATCATTCTGGGTGAATCAACTCTGCTGAGGACTTCAAGAATCATCTTGGACAAATAACTTCGCGGGGACTTCAAGAATCATCCTGAACCAATAGCTCTGCTGGAGATTTCAGGAACCATTCTGAGCAACCAACTCTGCCGGGGATTTCAAGCATCAACTTGAGCAACCCACTCTAGCGACTTCACTGGGGATTTTAAGAATCATATTAAACAAGCGCCTTTGCTAGAGAATTCAAGAATCATCTTGGGCAAGCGACTTTTGCTGGGGGGATTCAAGAATCATCTTGAGCAAGCGGCTCTGCGGAAGAACACCTGCAAAACAAGAACGGTAATGACCTAGCTCATGTTTCATATGCATATGCTTTGACAATGGCGCAATGCTCCACACGGTGGAAATGCTATGCATCATTAGGTAAGTGTTATGCAATCATGCAAAATGCTACGATCCCATCAACAAAATAAATGCTGAAGGGAGAATCCTCCTGTCAAGGAGAAAGAACCACGAAGAAAAGGTCACGCCGATCTCAATCGGACTCCGCATGGGGAAGCAAACTCCAGTTGACTGCTGCAAGGGAATAAAGCTCTACGAGAACCTGAACCTGCTGAGGAAAGCGATGTCAATCACGGACATAAGCTGCACGACATTCGCAGCCAAACCTTCCTGGAGGTAACGACTCCGGCGAGGAAATACAACATCAGCTATTCCACACTTTACTGGGGAAAACCAACCATGACCCGAACTGCTTTCCAAAGGACTCGGCTCTCTTGGGGAACTGCAAACTCGGATGGGGAAGAAGGAATCACTCGGCTTGCTAAGGAGAGTACGACTCTGTGGGGAATCTCAATTCCGCTGGAGACTTCAGTCTGGAACTATCAATTGCTGCACACTTCAGTATACGACTCAGCTGGGGAGATTGACATTCCTTCGGGATGCATCTGATTGGGGAGAGAATCTTCTCTGCCTGGGGAGACATATCAACACTTGACGATCTCATGTTCAGACTCTGCGGGGAGAGGCTGCTGAACTTTGCTGGAGAAGGAGGAATCATCCTGCTTGGGGATGCGCACGGCGCACTGCCTGGTATATGCTACACCTGCAACAACACAAGCAAACAGACAAGATACCCTCCTCAAAGGGGCCTATCAAGGTTATAATGTTGTGACAATGTTCAAGTAATCCGTTGTTTCAACAATCAGTGGCCTAGGCCAGTAAGTTTATGTATGCACATTTTGTCAAAAACATCGGCGTTCTTTTTCGCAAGCAAAGCAGGTAAATGCTAAACAAACAAACAAAATTGCTGAATAGTATACATTTTATTGATAATGAACCTCTGAATGGGTAAAAATATTTTACAACAGATGCAAGCTCCTGGAATGAGGAAGTTGCGCAAATATAAACATAAATATACATCAGTATATACACAAGTGTCGGCAACGAGGCGTAGACGAACACCATGAGTTGATCCCTCTATGACCCACTCGACTTCGATACTTCTCCGAGGCTTCAGCTTCAGAAGAGATTGATTCAGATGAACGGCCCTCAGGTCTTCCAAACCACTAAACAATGAAAGTCCATACGCGGAACGCATTCATTTGCTTTTTCAAATCCCTAACTTTTGCATGAATCGCCCTTTCGGGTTTTCGATTCACCGGGATACCCTTTTCTGCCAAAGTCGCCCATCCGGGTTTTCGACTTTGCGGGTGTACATTTTTTCAATTTATATCCCTAATTTTTGCCCGAACCTTTTCCTTTTTTATGGTTCGCCGAGATGCCCCTTTTTTGCCTGGATGTTCTTTTTCTTTCCAGCGGGTCATTTTTTAAGCAAAGTATTTTTTAACTGCGTTCGCGTTCACCGGAGATGCAAAATCTTCACCATCCATCGTGGATAACAACAAGGCTCCTCCCGAGAAGACCTTGCTGACGACGTACGGACCTTCGTAATTGGGAGTCCACTTGCCCCGGTGATCGGAGTGTGGAGGAAGAGTCTTCTTCAGGACGAGATCACCCGTCTGAAAGCTTCTAGGACGCACCTTCTTATCATAAGCTTTCTTCATTCGGCTTTGGTACAGACGACCATATGCAATCGATGCCAACCTCTTCTCGTCCATCAGGCTGAGTTGGTTTAGTCGGTTCTTAATCCATTCTGCCTCGTCGAGTTTCACGTCAACCAAAACTCGCAAAGAAGGAATCTCAACTTCTAGCGGTAGGACAGCTTCCATACCGTACACCAGTGAGAAAGGAGTTGCCCCGGTTGATGTACGCACCGTGGTACGATAACCGTGCAGTACAAATGGCAACATCTAGTGCCAATCTTTGTAGGTCACAACCATCTTCTGAACAATCTTCTTTATGTTCTTATTGGCCGCTTCAACGGCGCCATTCATCTTCGGCCGGTAAGGAGATGAGTTGTGGTGTTCAATCTTGAAACTTTGGCACAGCTCCTTCATCATCTTGTTATTCAGATTCGAACCATTATCGGTAATGATCCGCTCGGGAATTCCGTAACGACAGATGATGTCCCTCTTATGAATTTAGCCACCACCTGCTTGGTCACGTTAGCATACGAGGCTGCCTCCACCCACTTAGTGAAGTAGTCGATGGCTACTAGAATGAAGAGATGACCGTTAGATGCAGTGGGCTCGATCTTGCCTATCATGTCGATGCCCCACATGGAGAACGGACACGGGGAGGACATGACATTTAAAGGGCACGGCGGCACATGAACTTTATCAGCATAAATCTGGCATTTATGACACCTCTTCGCGAATTTAAAGTAATCCGATTCCATTGTCAGCCAGTAATATCCTGCTCTCAGGATCTTTCTCGTCATAGCATGCCCGCCGGCGCGTGTACCAAATGTGCCTTCATGGACTTCTTCCATGAGCATACTCGCCTCTTTCTCATCTACACATCTGAGTAGCACGAGATCGTGGTTTCTTTTATACAAAACTCCATCAGGATTGAGATAAAAATTTCCAGGCAGCCTCCTCAGAGTCTTCTTGTCCTGGGTTGACGCTCCCGTAGGATACTCCTTAGTCATAAGGAAAGTCTGGATGTCATGGAACCATGGCTTGCCCTCGGTGGCTTCCTCGATCGCAAAGACGAATGCAGGTCTATCAAGACGAGAAAGGACAATTCTTGGAGCTTCATTCCAAAAATTGACTTTATACATCGAAGCCAACGTGGCTAAGGCATCAGCCATCTGATTTTCTGCTCTGGGTACATGATGGAGTTCCACTCAATCAAAGAACGGAAGCAGCCTTCTGGCATAGTTCATGTACGGCACCAAATTCGATTGACGAGTCTCCCACTCCCCTTTAATCTGGTTGATCACAAGTACTGAGTCCCCATATACATCTAGGTTCTTGATTCTCAAATCAATTGCTTCTTCTAGACCCATGATGCATGCTTCGTACTCCGCTTCATTATTGGTGACCGGAAACGTCAGTCTCGCAGTGAACGGGATATGGGATCCGTGGGGAGTCGTGATGATCGCCCCAATGCCACTTCCGTAAGAATTAACCGCCCCGTCGAATATCAATTTCCACTGGGATTTCCTATCTGGCCCCTCGTCGGGCAACGGCTCATCGCAATCCTTCGCTTTGAGAAACATGATATCCTCATCAGGGAATTCAAATTTCATCGGCTGATAATCCTCGATCGGCTGTTCGGCCAGGTATTCGGACAATACGCTTCCCTTGATGGCCTTTTGGGAAACGTACTGAATGTCATATTCTGTCAACACCATTTGCCATCTGGCAATCCTGCCCGAAAGCGCTTGTTTCTCGAAGACGTACTTGATCGGATCCATCTTCGAAATTAGCATGCTCGTGTGATTGAGCATGTACTGTCGTAAACGTTTGGCAGCCCAGGCTAGTGCACAACACGTTTTCTCCAGCATCGAGTAACGAGATTCACAATCTGTGAACTTTTTACTCAAGTAGTAAATGGCATGCTCTTTTCTGCCCGTCTCGTCGTGCTGACCGAGAACACACCTCATACTATTCTCAAGAACTGTCAAGTACATGATTAAAGGCCGTCCGGCCACTGGGGGTATCAAGATCGGAGGTTCCTGCAGATACTGTTTTATCTTATCGAATTCCTTCTGGCAATCCTCGTTCCAGATAATCGCCTGATCTTTCTTTAGTAGTTTGAACATCGGTTCACACGTGGCCGTGAGCTGAGAAATAAACCTTGCAATGTAGTTTATTTTGCCCAGGAAACCACAAACTTCTTTTTCTGTTCTTGGCACTGGCATTTCTTGTATCGCTTTTATCTTCGCAGGATCAACCTCGATGCCTCTTTTGCTCACGATAAACCCCAGTAGTTTTCCGGACCGTACTCCGAAAGTACACTTGTTAGGATTCAGCCTCAACCTGAACTTCCTAAGCCTTTCAAAAAGCTTCAGCAAATTGACCAGATGTCCCTCCTCCGTTTGGGACTTCGCAATCATGTCATCAACATAGACTTCAATCTCATGATGAATCATATCATGAAACAAAGTGACCATTGCTCGTTAGTAAGTGGCCCCTGCGTTCTTCAGACCGAAGGGCATTACCTTGTAGCAAAATGTTCCCCAAGGAGTGATGGCGCCATCTTGATCTGATTGTAACCGGAGAAGCCATCCATGAACGAAAACACGGAGAACTGCGCTGTATTGTCGACCAACACGTTAATATGAGGCAGCGGGAAATCATCTTTAGGGCTCCCCCTATTCAAGTCCCGATAATCGACGCACATTCGTACCCTACCGTCCTTCTTCGGTACAGGCACTATGTTGGCGACCCACGGAGGGTAGGTAGTGACCGCTAAGAAGCCAGCATCAAGTTGTTTCTGCACTTCTTCTTTGATCTTAACGGCCATATCTGGTCGTGTCCTCCTAAGCTTCTGCTTAACGGGAGGGCAATCTTCTCGCAGCGGCAAGTGGTGGACCACGATGTCAGTGTCAAGTCCGGGCATATCTTCGTATGACCAAGCAAAGACGTCACTATACTCTCTTAGCATCTCGACCAATCTCTGCTTGACATCACTCCGCAATGCAGCCCCTATCCTGACGTTCCTGACAAGTTCTTCAGAACCCAAATTCACAATCTCGATCTCCTCTTCATGAGGCAGAATAACTTTCTCTTCTTGTTTCAACAAGCGGGCCAACTCTTCAGGAAGGTCTTCGTCTTCATCAATCTCTTCTTCGGCTTGATAGATCGGGAAATCGAAGTCGAAGTGAGTCGTAGAAGGTCTAGAGTCGATGTCATCTGTTATGTGGATCCTGCAATAACAAGGGTTAAGCTTAAAACAAGGATATGCAGGTTAGCACAAACCTCATTGCCATTTTATTGTTTTTCAAAACAAATATAAAACAGGAATAACAGAGATCACAATATTTGAATACGAAGAAAAACGCCTTTTGATTTATTGATAAAATGCATGTACATAATCAAACAAGGCCCTGACAATAAAACCGCTATGCCCCGGGTAGGACATAGGGTTGTACAATGATTGGAAAAAGTAAATCATTACTCTTCGCTTGTCATCTGGATGATATCCTTGATGGACCAGTTGGTAAAGCCCTCGCCTGGCTTGCTTGGCTGGATCCAAGAGTCTAGGTCACAGTCGCTATCTCTGCTGTCTTCAGACACCGCGTTAACGCTTTCAAATATCACCCCGCCACTAGTAAACTGGATCGGCCCTTTACCTCGCGGCCACTGCTAGAAGAGGAGGCTTCAGCTCCAGGAGAATATCCCAACCCAAACTTGTCCTGCTTGTTAGGTATCTCCAAAATTCTCCCCTAGCCTGGGGTAGATCCGGCTTGGACAACAGCCTGGGCTTCCTTGAAGGAAGAGAGAGTCATCTCTGGCTTCTCAGTGATTACAGGAGCTACATCCTTGACTTTAACAGCTTCGAACGCTTGGCATAGGGTTTCGTGGATTTCCCCATCCATCTCAACATACTTGAAGGATGACAAATGGCTCACCATTATATCTTCCTCGCCGCAAACAGTCACGATGCTACCTCCGACAGCATACTTGAGTTTCTGGTGCAACGTGGAGGTCACGGCTCCAGCAGCATGGATCCACGGCCGGCCCAAGAGACAGCTGTAGGCAGGCATGATATCCATAATGTAAAAGATTGCATCGAACGTTTCCGGCCCGACTTGGATTGGCAGGGTCACCTCCCCGAAAACATGGCGTTTGGTTCCATTGAACGCCTTCACAACCAGATCACTGGGCGTGCAAATTACTCCGCGAGTATCTAACTTCATTAATGCCTTCTTCGGAAGAACATTGTGTTTCATTAATTCAGATCCTTCACAAACTAAGATTAAAATGTGGTCGTTGGATGAGGGTCATAGTCCAAGTCAAACCAAGATCTGATGGTCCCAGAGTCATCTCCTACGTTTTGAACCTCTGAACTTCGCGCCCAGCTCCGGCCACCACCGGTGGTGCTCCGGTCATCTTCCTCAACCCTAATTCTCTCTAGGATCCTCCATTGCAAATGGTCAATACATGAAACTTATCCCAAATTCCCTCACGAACTCATTCATGCCCTTAATTCAACCTAAATTCTCAAGATTCACCATATCCAATTCTCAACCGAAAATGGTAATATCCTAAATTGGTCACTAATTCTCAAATTAATGGTCTGAAAACCTTCCTACACCGTTCTACAATGCAACTAACACCTTAATTCATCTTGATTCTACCTAATTCATGCTAGAGGAAGAAAGTTACCAACCTGAAAATCTTGGATGAACAGATGCACTAAACCTCTAATTCAAGCTCTCCAATCTTTCAGACGCGATCAATGAACCCTCTCCTTGCTTATGTATGCAAAAGAACCGGTTGAAAGCTCCTGAATCTTGAAATCCGACGGTGAGTTACAGGTGGAAAAATTCAATTGCTCCTACACGATTCAGCCACGAATTCTTCTTGATTATGATCTGGATTCAATCCCTAGCATCCATGGAAGAAGTTTCAATCAAGAAAATGGATGGAAAGTGAAGGATTTGGTGAAACCGAATTCAATTGCAAGCCATGGAATCTTAATCTCAATCTATGCTCTCTCCTTCAATCATCACCAACCCTTGCATTGGATCACCTCTACTCAATATATAGATGATGTATGAGTGATCTAGAACCCTCTAGATCCTTCTAATGAGAGTTTCCACTTCTCATGTCATGAGACTTTCAATCACATATCATGATATGCATAGCTTTGTTTGCAGCTTGAAACCAATCTCATTTACTTCCAATTTCTCCCCTAGTGACATTTTGAAAGTGTTTAGCTTAGAAAGGGCCTTGCTCATGCCTTGATTCTATGTTTTGCACATGTTACTTAATATGCAAGTAATCACTTTTCAAAGCAAGTCCACAAATTGAATCTCAACTCAAAAATGTGGCTAAACCAATGTTCTTAAAATTTTTTCTAGAGTCAAAAAGATATATTACATGCCATGGTTTGGATGTGTAGGTTGAAAATATCAATTTCCAACTTTGGTTTATTTAACTTATGCCCTTATTTTAGGTCATTTTTGTAACTTTGAGCTACAAGCATTTCCAACATCTCATGACCTCTTTCCTTGCCTTAAAACAACATTTTGAACAAGTTTGATGTTGAACATTTTTCCATTTGAAGCTTGGAAATAGGAGTTATGGCTATATACTTGAAATGACATGTAATCTCCAAATGACCAAAATGCCCTTGACTTGTCAAACCCATAACTTGAGTTCTACAAATCCTATCAAGGACTTCTAGTAATCTATAGAAAGCTAAGAGGATAAGGAACAACATTCATGTTGACCAAAAGTTCATAGGAATCACCCTCCTAGGGCAAACGTTTGATGCAAGTTGGGTAACTTTCAAGGCCCCAGATTCACATACCTCAGATGACCTGTAACTTGTCAAAGTCATAACTTGAGTTCTATAAATCCTATCAAGGACTTCTAGTACTCAAATTAAAGCTAAGAGCAAGCGCTACAACATTCATGCTGAGGGAAAGATGAGATGACAAACACATCTTGAGCTAAACTGCCTTGAAGATAGGGGTCAAACTAGGGGATTTTACACTGTCAAGCCTTAGAAACCCTAGCTTGAAACTTCTCAAACTCTTCAATCATGATGAGTTGACCTTGGAATCATCCTTATAACATCTCAATGTGTCAATCCATGATCACATGGCTCTTGGATTAGGTCTCAACCCTCTCCAAATCATCAGTTGACCTAGGGTTGACCCAGTCAAACCCTAACTATACTACTCATGGTTGGGTCTTCTTAATCTTGTACAATGACCTATCTAGGCCTCATGATGGCTTTCAAGACATCTCATAATCTCTCTCAAGGCTCTAATTCCATCTCCATGACCTCAGAATCATCTGATGGCTTCCCACAACTCTCAAGTTAGGATGCATACACACTTGGTTTCAACCACTTTTTCTGAGAATCTTTTATCTTCTCTGGCAAGGATATCAACCCTTGAACACTTGAATAAGCTTCTTATCTAGCTTCCTATTCTTGTATAACTCTTAATTGGTAATCATACCTCTTGATCTCCTGCATACATGTCAATGAAATGCAAATGACAATGCTAATGTGAATGAAATGAAACATAAGCTAGGTAAAGAAAAGTTGGGCAAATTTTGGGGTGAAACATTTTGCACTCAGGAGCATGATGTCCTTCTTTACCGCATTGATAACACTTCACCGGAGTAGGAGTTCCTACCCCACTCGGCTTCTTTCCATCTTCAGCTTTCTGTTTCCCCTTATCAGCAGGGGTCACATACGGCTTTTCTTTGAATTGACCTTTTCCTTTCTTGTCTTTTAAAATTTTATAGTGGGCAGATCTAGCTCTACTATCTTCATCAAAAATCCTGCTTTTGTTCACCAACTCAAAAAATCGCCTAATTTCCTGATAACCAACGACTTGCTTGACTTCAGGCCTTAAACCATTCACAAACTTAAGACACTTGGATCTCTCAGCATTAGCAGTGTTATAATGAGCACAAAACTTAATCAATTCCTCAAATCTTGCCGCATACTCGGCTACAGTTGAGTTACCCTGCTTCAGCTCAAGGAATTTAATTTCCTTCTTACCACGCACATCTTCTGGAAAATACTTCTCCAGAAATGCCTCTCTAAAAAGATTCCAAGTAACCACAATCTTATCCTCTTCAAACCTTTGACGAGTATTACCCCACCAGTCCTTAGTTTCCTCTTCAAGCATATGAGTGCCAAATTGCACCCTCTGCGCATCCGAACAGTTCATGACTCGAAAGATCTTCTCAATTGCTTTCAGCCATACTTGTGCTTTGTCAGGTTCATGGGTCCCCTTGAAAATCGGTGGATTGTTCCTTTGGAACCTTCCCAAAGCACGAAACTCGTCTTTAGCATTGATCCAGCATTCACATTGGCTTGAGGATTCTGCCCAATCGCTCCAGCCAACATCGCCAAAGCCTCCGCAATCGCTTCATCATTCCTGCCTGCAACCATTGTTCTTGATTCCCACAACAAATCCTCGTTAGAACAACCATATTGATAGTGCTACACACACATACCAAATGCATAAGGGAATGAACACATTAACAACTTGGTCAACTGTCCGACCTACTCTGATACCACTAATGTAACACCCCCTTTCTATACCCCCAAATAACATATAAATCATTTAGGCACAAATTCAAATTTTCATCAGAGTATAATTGAAAACATGGTATAAAAGGAGTATGTCACACAATACGTGAGATAAAACATCCAACACTTGCTCAATATAGATATGCAACAGTGGGGTAGCTTTCAACAGAGGAACTTAGTCCTTACACCCACATCTCAATATTTAGAATTAAAAGCGGAAAAATCTAAACATTGAATCATATAAATACATTTCATTAAGTTTGCTTCACCACATCATTCATGTTTACATAAACATTTTTGCCTGCAGATACATATACAAATGTATCACAACAGAATACTATACAATCCTAACTACCCGGTGCTACATATCAGAGCTAACCGACCAAAAGAATGAAGCTATACTTCACAAAAGACCTCCAGCAACCTAATCTGCAATGCCTCATAGAGCATTATAAAACAGCAGAAGGGTGAGAAATATTATCATAATAATCAATGCATATAAACATATATATATATATATATATATATATATATATATATATATATATATATATATATATATATATATATATATATATATATATATATATATATATATATATATATATATATATATATATATATATATATATATATATATATATATATATATATATATATATATATATATATATATATATATATATATATATATATATATATATATATATATATATATATATATATATATATATATATATATATATATATATATATATATATATATATATATATATATATATATATATATATATATATATATATATATATATATATATATATATATATATATATATATACATGCTTCGCATTCTCACCGCATTTCATCATAATTTCCTCATATACACCTCAATGTACATATTCACAATTTGCAACAATGTTCATAAGCATACACATTCATATTTCTTCCCCACCATTCGTCATAAAGTAGATATACATACATATATATTGTTGTACCCCAAATTTTGACCCCTTAGATCCTCATTATCATTTTTAGAAGCATGATCATGAATTATCTAACCCTAAATCAAGTGCAAGTTTATTATTGTCAAGTTACAGACGAACCAGGGTTTGCACCGACAAATTCAAAGAAACCAAGGAATGATTAGCCAATGATTTGGGCCAATTCAATCATGGAATGAAATCAAAGATAATATCAAAGTCAAATGGGAAGTCAATTTGAAGAAATCGTTTCAGAATCAAGAACAGTGCAGTCAGGAGGCCCCGATTAGGGTTTTTAACTAGTGGAAAGTCAACTGTGGTTTGACTTTGATGTTGGAAAAGGTTTTAATGGTGGGAGTGAGGTCCATGAAGATAATATAGACTATTAAAGACTATTTAAGAAGTGTCAAGGTCCCAGGATGTCCAGAATATCAACAGGCGACTCGATCGGCACCGATCGATCGTACGGTTGACCGAAAAGTCAACTCCTCGAATTTTGAGAATTGGAATCCAAGTTGTGAATCAAAGTTGTTCCTTATGTCATATTGGATCAAAGATGAGAGAGTAATCGAGAAATTGGGAAATTAGGGTTTTGAAAAGGGCTAAACCGTATCTCCTTAACCGCACATCCAATTGAGTTGGTTCTAGTCTCATTTGAAAGCTCTTGACAAGTCCTACAAAAGTCCCATACTAGTCCACAACCAGAAAATGCATACTTTTTGAGATATAAGCAAAAACATTCCTAGAAGGGAAAATAACTTAGAAAATTTCTAAGTTATTTTCACTTTAGAAGCTAAAATCAGCCAACTTCAAGGGGGTTTTTCACCTAGTTTCAAATAGAATCAAGATTTCTGGCCAACATGAAAGTTTTAGTACTATGTGAGGGCTTTCTAAATTGTACAAGAACATCTCAAGGTGAGTTATGAGCTGAGAGATACATGTGTTCAAAGTTGGTATTTTGTCATGCTAGTCCCACATTGACCAATATTGCAAAAGCACCTCTATCACTCAAGTGGGCCAATTCTAACTTGTCAAACTCATACTATCTGATATATTGAACATCTCAAGCAAGTTGAAGCAAAGAAATTGCATGGAGATAGCATAGAATTAAAGATTGGAAGTTCATTGCCTAAGTTGTCATTTTTGACTTTTCCAAGCATGAGGTGGAAAGTGATTCTGCTCCAGCCACTCTACCAAGCACCTAGGCTGCAATTTATCAGTATAAACATCATTTAAACTTGCCCATTGGGTTAAAGAAGTAGCCAAGGATCAGAAAAAGCAAAGCAAGTTGGCAAGTGGTTGAAAATATCAAGTTTGCTTCATGGTTAAGCAAGACTTCATAGCAAGCACCTCAATCACTTTCTCTATAAAAGGAGAGCTTCCTCACCTCATTTCCAACACATCTTATCTGATAGAAACCACAAATAACCTCTGTCATCACAATTCCATCATCTTGCTTCAATTTCTAAAAAAATCACAAAGTTCACCAAAACACTCAAAAATGGCCTTGAAGTGAAATCTCTACCACATCAAGTTCTACATGTTCCAGCACCCAAACTATCATCCATACACTTTATAAATAACATATATAAGGTGTACAAACCATTGAACCTCCAAAAATCACAAGGAATCAAAAAGTCAACATTGCATTTGGCTTACTTTGACCAAAATCCATCAAAAACACCAAACTGAGTTCCAAACATCTTCTTGAGGTTTTGATCACTCATACACCTCACATATAACATATATCAACTGTCCAAACACTCACCAACCATTAGAAGTTCATATCTTTTCATTTGGCATTTAAAGTGTGTTATTGCTTAAAGTGGAAGAAAACTCAAAAGCCAACAATTGAAGCAAGGAGTCTCTAGTTTTCTCAACATTTCTTGGCTTGCTAAATAGGATCATTAACAGGTATGTAGCTGATCTTTATTAGCTTTAGCATCATATTTCATGAATTGACATTTTTGAGTACTTTGGTGTAATTTTGAACTATGTACACTTAGATAAATTTCATGACAGTTGTGTTTAATGGATGATAGGTTTATCATGGGTGTCTCCATATGTGCTAAAGTTTGTTCTTGTTAAAATTTAGTTTCTATGTGTTTTTTTTTGCTGTCAAAACAAATTTTAGACTTTTTGCCTATGTATTGGTTTGCTAGGAAACTAATTAGGATAGGGTGGTGTTCCTTTAAGTTGCAGTTTATGGTATGTTTATTGTTTAAAACTCTTGATGTGGAACAACCTCTTACAAGTTGGTATTGAGAAAAGGAGAGGTTGAACTGACATGAATTTTCTGTTGGAAGTAAAATGTTTGAATATCACAAGGGTGGCTTTTGGTTCTCAAAGTGTATGCCTCAAGACTGTTTTGTTATTGTGCTCATGACTTGGTTCATTACACATACACCTTAGCACTTTCACACACCAGTTTGTTTCAAACTTTGAGTGGCTGGTCAAAAACACTATATGAGATATATGTGCTTAATGCATTTGGACTTGAAACTGAACATTCCATGACCTGTTCCAAATTGACAAACAGCAGCCTAAACACACTTGTACATCACAAACTGTTTAAAGGGTTTTTTTCTTTTTGTGTAAACATCTCTGTTCATGCATATGTGATGTATATGTTCAACTTGTTTTAATATTTTCTTAACCTTGAAAAAAGGGAACTGTGTGGAATGTGATTTAGATTGGGTTTTAGTTTTTGAGGGACGACCATGATGAGAGTGTCTGCCTTGGTGTTGGAGCTGTAGGTTAGATAGCATAAACTGTTAGGATTATCTTTGGATAGTAAGTCTGCAGTATGGCTCACTTCAAATGCTTTCTAAAACTGAATGAATGTTCTATGTGCCTTCCTTTGGTTTGTGTCTACCATGACTGTTAGTGTAAAGCATGAGTGACACATAAATCATTTCTGTCACAAGGACACTTAGGCCTGCAATAGGACTGATTTTGTTGGCAGCCTGTTTAGATGCAATGAAAGGAAGCATTCAGACTGTTGTGGAATTTTTAGAATCTAGCTTGATTTAGAACTACAGTTGAATTCATTTTGTGAACTATTTTGATTTTGTTAAGCACAGGTTAGGTTTAGTTTGTTCTAGTAATTGCCTTGCATGACTGTTATTATGTTTAAATATGCTTGCATCAAATTCTGTTCCTGAATCATCATAGCAGATTAGTTAGTTAGCAGCCTAAGTACATTAATGCTGGTGTGTTGTTAAGAGCCAAAGTGGTAAGCATCATATTGTAAACATGCTTCACAAAAAAAAAACCTACTGCATTGATTGATAAACAAGAGAATTCATGGACTGAGAAGTCACAGCTGAAGCTACTGATTTGCTTCAAGTCTTTGTTCACTATTTGACATGCTTAATTCTGTCACTTTGCTTTTGAGATATTGATGTCTGGGAGGGGAATCAGGGACTGTCTAGGTAGTTTAGAATGTTTGATTGGTATAAGACAGGCTGAGTATGTGCTACCTTGCCTATTTCAATTGATGCTTGTCTATGTGGGACTTGAATGGTCTGGTTAGTTAATCACTATGTTGTTATCATGTATGCTCAATTTGCTTTTCCTGCATCATGTTCTGGTGGATATCCTGGCCTTCATTTGATTATTGTAGTTTTTGTAGAAGTTTTAGGTTCAATTGTTAATGGGAGGGTTTTGTTTCAAATTTGAAGATTACATCTGTGTGAATTAATGTGTTTGTCTACTGGTCCATCTATTTTCATCATGTAAGCTATGTATGCTTTAGGTTGAGAATCATATGCTGGTTGGCAAAACTGTCTTACTGTTATAGAATGGCTAATAGTGTGGATAAACACTTTAACTAGCAAACTTTTTCTCATATGTTGTTTTTTGTGGTGAAAAGAAACACTTAAATCATGATGCTTGCCTCTGCTACTACACTGCTTCCCAAAACAACTATAGCAGTAGAAATACTCCTTTTGCATAAAGTATTGAAAAACTAATTTTTACCACTTACACATGTTCTAATACATATTTAAGGTGTGCCTAGATGTGTACTTGGTCTAAACTATGCATGAGGTTCATATTCACATGTTGCTACCAAATACCTCAAAGTTAGATACATGATGAGTTTCTTTTGTAATATGACTAAGCTGCCATGTGATGTATGCATGCTCTCTGAATAAAACTGAATCAAGCATTATGTTCATTAAGGTTAGAATCATACCATAACATGTTTGCATCAGATTCTGTCTTGAATCATTCATGTCATAGCAGTTGAAAACTTATTTTTTGCATAAGGCATCACATGCCTGACTTTATCCTGCAAACATGTTTCTATGTGCATTTGAGGTATGTCTATGTATTTTAATTTGCTGTTGGTGCATAGAGTTCATATTCATATGTTGTCACAACATACATCAAAGCATCAAACAAGCCAATGTGACTTTTTCCATACCAATTCTTTTTGCATCAAAAATGTATTATATCATCTCATAAAAACCCTTTTAAGTATGCTAGCATCACTATTTTTCATTGAAACACTCTGTCATGAATTTCATACTTCAAAACCACTTTTCACAAATCACATTCAAGCCACACATTTGCTACTTTTTGCACAAGTTTATTTTTCACTAAAAACACTCCACATACACTTCACATTAGTCATTTGGGAAATGTTTGTATGATCACATAACTTTAAAACTATGTGGAACACACATCACACACCAAAATGCACATAACACACACAATATGCAACTTGAAAGCCAAACCTCTACACACCAGTTCCAGTTTGAATTTTATCACACACCCACATTTAATATCATGTATTAAAGGTGTTTGGAATGTTGCCTTGACTCAATTTGAGCTGAAACTCAAAAACCATACTGTCATGCATCTATGCTTAGGTTTATTTGCAAGTTGAAAGTGACATTCCAATATCTACATGTCCTGGTCTTAAACTTGTTTCCTTTTGTATATATATCATATATTGGATGTGTATGTGAATTTACTTGGCATTAAACATGTTGGAATCAAGCTGTGCATAGCATTTTGCAAATCATGAACCATAACACACACCAGCTATCGTTTTTTTCACTAGGTAAACAATTTGGAAAAACCACCACCACCATCCTCTTCCTCTCATTTTTCTACCCAAGATCCATATAAAATTTGCCTCGATCCGATGAGCGGTTAGTGAGATACGGTATAAAACGTATTTGGTTTCGATTATGTTTCCATGTCATTATGCATTCAAAGCACATACACACACCAGCTATCGTTTTTTTCACTAGGTAAACAATTTGGAAAAACTAACACCACCATCCTCTTCCTCTCATTTTCCTACCCAAGATCCATATAAAATTTGCCTCGATCCGATGAGCGGTTAGTGAGATACGGTATGAAACGTATTTGGTTTCGATTATGTTTCCATGTCATTATGCATTCAAAGCACATACACACACCAGCTATCGTTTTTTTCACTAGGTAAACAATTTGGAAAAACTAACACCACCATCCTCTTCCTCTCATTTTTCTACCCAAGATCCATATAAAATTTGCCTCGATCCGATAAGCGGTTAGTGAGATACGGTATGAATCGTATTTGTGTTGATTATGTATTTTTGCCCAGCCATGGAACCAAACAAGGCATGTATATTTATGGTTTCCATTTGATTAATGGATGTAACAGCCGCCCCAGCTGTAGAGACTTGCGCGTGTATCAGTCTTGGCATGGGTTCGATCCCTTGTGATAACCCTTGATGCCACTTTTCCTCATTTTTGTACATAAACTTCAAAAAATCGTAACTCTCTCATATTTTATCGTTTTTCGTCCGTTTTTTTTTCATTGTGTTTGTTTTTATATGTACTTTCATGCCATGTAATTATTTTCCATGTTTGATTATTTTTTCACCACGTTTGGTTGTGCACGATCCGCGCGTCAACGGTACTAACCCTATTTGGTTGCAGATGAAATTTAAAAGGTTTCCTCTTGTGTTTTCTCAGGAAAATTGATTGTTATCATGTCTATATATGTTTGTCAACATGTTAGAATTTTTACCTCGAATTATTTTTATGTTTATCTCATCTGTCTGTTAACGGTATTCCAGGTGCGAACTGTCGTCACGGTTCTCGTACCAAAACAATTGCTCTGATTGTCATCATTGCTTTCCGTCTTTAATCTTTGTATTGGTTGTCACCATGAATGTTTGAATAATGTTTGTATTTTATTTTATCCCCAAGCGACGAAGCTCGTTAGCTTTCGTCCAGTTGCCGACAATACTGTTCCTCCAAAGGAAGGTCTGTCCACTTGACTATCAATGTCTTGGACCAAAATCTCCGTTTTCCCTTTGACTTTGTTAAGTCACTCTAACCCTAATAAGAAACCTCTAGACTTTGCTTGAAGTCCAAGAAACCTACCCATACTAGGAGTGTTCTTCAACTAGAACCCTAGGAAAGAGTTCGTCAACTCTATGTAAGAATCATCGTCATGATTTTCTTACTTTCCCTTTTCAATTTAGCTTAGGGAGTTTTGTCAAACTCCACAAAAACATTGTCATGTTTGTTCCCCTTTGAACTTTGATCATCATCAAGAGTTCTTTCCCCACGTGAGGTGAACTACGATTGCTCTGATTCTATCCTAGTCAGGATACGTAGGTAAAAGGTGTGATACCTTTGCGAGCAAACTTAGAAAACCACTTAGGCCTCTTATTTATCTTATCTCAATTCCCAATCCTTAAACCATAGTGCACAATTCACAAACTTAGCAAGTAATTAAACAAAAGGTTCCTGTAGGGTACTACAGATATTTAGGGTGCTAATACCTTCCTTAGATATAACCAACCCCCGAATCCCCGAATCTCTTAAGCGTTGTCGTTACATCGCGCAAAAGGTTCTTTCTTTCTTTAGACCTATCCTTTGGATAAATTAAAGTCCGGTTGTAAAAAGAAATACGATTCAAGTTAATTAATAGCTTGATATCAAATTTTCACCGCAACAGAAATGGCGACTTCACTGGGGATTCTTTGCTTTTGCTTTTATTTTGAGGGTTCAACCTATTTTGTTTAACTAATTGCTATCTGTGAATACTTGTATATATTTGTGCTCTGATGGTTTGGGAAACTTGAAATGGTGAGACGGCACTACACCCGTGCTCAAGCGTACTTATGATAGGAAGGTGATATATTCAAGAAGGCTTATAGGGAGTAGATTCCCGACCAAGCTGTCTTGAGAAAATCACCACTCAGTAGAGGCCCTTTTTGAGAGTTAGTATTGTTGATCGAGTATTCGTGAAAACAATGCTACTTTCTACATAGGTGCCCATGACACTGAGGACCTTTAGATACCTTTTCCCCCACTATGGCTTTATTAGGATGTAGTGCGATGACTATAAGGAAGTAATTCCAAAGTAGTTGATACGCGATACTACACTTGGACGAGACTCTCTTGAGAATATTATCGACCACCAAGTATTTGGGAAATTGATAATATCCGAAAGATGGGTCGAGGACTCCAGGAACTCTTTTAGAACTTTGTTCTGCAGTTATGGAAACCTTAGTACATACCTTTGGGGAGGGTAGACCTTGACTCCTTGCTCATATTTTCCAAACCCGAAACCTTGTCTGTTTACTTGTGTAAATCTGTGAATATGTGATTACCTGTGTTTGTGCATTCATGCATCCATAAACATCATGTCAAAAAAGTTTTATGGAACTCAGAGTCGTTTATTTATAAAATATCAGGAAAATCATGGACAACGGAAAAAAGAAAACTATAAAGTACACTTACAAAAGCCCTAATATAGATGAGATTGAAAGGTTGAGCACTCTGATCACAGATGTAGAAGGATTCAAGAGCAGGTACGGGAATTTGTTGTCTCTACTGAAAACAAGGAAGAAAATGGATTCGGGACTCCTTTCCACATTACTCCAGTTCTATGATCCACTTTATCACTGCTTCACATTTCCGGATTATCAGTTAGTGCCAACACTTGAAGAGTATTCCTGTCTGATTGGGTTACCCATCCTTGATGCATCTCCTTTTCCCGTCATGGAGAAGGACCCTAAAAAGGAAGAAATTTCTAAAGCCACACGTATCGGGTTGGTAGACATTCAGAAGAACATGGTTACTAAAGGAGGAATCTTTGGGCTGACTGCAAAATTCTTGATTGGGAAGGCTCAGTATTATGCCGATCACTTGAGTATGGATGCTTTTGAGGCTATTCTAGCCTTACTTATTTATGGGATCTTTCTTTTTCCGAGCTTTGACAACTTTGTGGATCTCAATGCCATCAAAATATTCTTGAAGAAGAATCCAGTACCTACTCTACTAGCTGATGCTTACCACTCTGTTCATCAAAGAAATCTTCACAAAGGAGGAATGATCGTCTGTTGTGTTCCGTTGTTGTATAAATGGTTCGTTTCTCATCTACCCAAAGCCCATACTTTTTGGAGCAAAGGATGGTGGTCTGAAAAGATTATGGCTCTTACTCACTCCGATATTGACTGGTACAGCCGTAGTTATGATGGGATCAAAATCATTGATAGTTGTGGAAGCTTCGGGAATATACCTCTCCTTGGTACAAATGGGGGAATCAGCTATAACCCCGTGCTTGCTCGTCGACAACTTGGTTATCCGCTGAAAGACAAACCCAGCAGTGCTCACGTAGAAGGTATTTTCTTCATAGGAGTTTCAGAATTAAAAGATGAAATTCTCAAAGCATGGGGGCATATACACAGGAAAGGAAAAGAGGACTTGGGAAGACCTAACTGCATCTCTTTTGAACCTTATCTCCAATGGGTACGAAAGAGGGCCATTCAGTTGAAAATGCCTTATCCTCCACAAAAGCCTATGGTATTAATAGAAGAACAACCATTGATTTTCATGTCTGAGGAAGAGAAGCTGAAGATCGCTCTGAGGAAGTCACAGTAGACTGAGGTATCCTGGAAGTACAAATATCAGGTGGCTATGGAAGAAAACGAGGAACTCCGCAAACAACTTCAGTCAAAAGAAGAGGAAGCAGTTGCAAGCAAGAAGAGGAAAGCACAGGAAGATGCATTTTATTCCAACCATCAATCAACCCCTTGGAAGGCTATGGTAGACAAACTCATCCTTGAGAAAGCACAGGTAAAAGAAGAGCTCAGAAGAATCAAGAAGAGAGAGGATTTTCTTTGAGAGCATATTAAGTTGTAATATTAGGGCTTTTGTAAGATGTACTGAAATCTTTTTGTAATACCCTTTTTGAAAAATCAATGAAATGAAAGGATATTTTGGTAAAATTGAGTTCCATAAAACTTTTGCATTTAGGGTTGCATTCTTGTTATTTTAAACATTCAAGGAGCTAAAAGATTATTTTGCAGATATTATAGGATGGATTCTGGAAAGAAAGAAGAGGTTGTGTTCCGAAGACCGAGACTAGAGAACCTGAAGAAACTGGTAAGTTTGGTAGAAGACCCCGAGGCGTTCAGAGGAAGACATGGGAATATGCTGTCATTACTGGAAGTTCAAGTGTACGAAGAAATGTTATCCGCGCTCGTGAAATTCTATGATTCAACCTATCATTGCTTCACGTTTCCAGATTATCAGTTGCTACCAACCTTGGAGGAGTATTCCGCCCTAATGGGGGTGGGCGTTACCCCCAGTCCCTTTTCTGGAAGGGAGGGGACTCCTAATGAAAGAGCAGTTGCAGAGGCCGCGTATTTGGAATTGGACGAAGTGCGATCTCATATGGGTGCTAAGGGAGGGTTGTACGGAATTGCAGCTATGTTCCTATATGAAAAAGCTCAGAGCTATGCCTTGTCACAAAATACTGAAGCATTTGAAGCCATCCTGGTGTTGCTTATTTACGGACTATTCCTGTTCCCAACTGCTAGTGATTTTGTGGACGCAGATGCGATCAATCTTTTCTTGATCAAAAATCCTGTACCCACCTTGCTGGCTGACACTTATTTTACCCTCCACCGAAGGAACCGCTATGGGGTTGGACGAATTGAATGTTGCACCGTTCTCCTGCACAAATGGTTTATTTCACACTTGTCAGAAATTCCCGCCATTTGGGATAAGCAAAATGGACTCTCATGGACGGAAAAGCTGATGTTGCTCAAACACTCAGACATTAAATGGTTTGATCCTATGTATGGAGGAATTTCCATGATCCAAAGCTGTGGAGATTTCCCGAATGTACCACTCATCAGCGTCAATGGGTGCATCAGCTATAATCCTATTCTGGCCCGTCGACAGTTGGGGCACCCCATGGAAGATGAACCAGATCCAGACTATTTGAGGAAATTTTACTTGGAGGAAAGGAAGAACCCCGCTTATAGGGCTCGAATTGCGTATGCTTGGCATTATGTCCACACAAGGGGAGTAATTGCCCTATGCCCCCACAATGCTACTGTTTTAGAATCTTACCTATCATGGGTAAGAGAAGCGGCAATGAAGATGTTCTATACCCGCTTTGAGCCTGACTCGCCCAAGCCTACCCTCGTAGAAGAGTTGAAGGCCGCCTTGGCAAAAGCTGAGAAAGAAGGGAAAATGTGGAGAGATAAGTATTTCAAGGCTATGCAAGAGAAAGAAGAACTTCAAGAATTGGTACGTCAAGGTGGAAGAAAGAATCAGTCTGAAGATGAAGGACCATCCAGCAGTAGAATCTAGAATCTATTGTTGTTGATTTTCGTATTTTGTAGAAGCTTGTATTTTCATTTCCCGTTTGATGTTGTAAACTCTCCAGATATTATCAATGAAGATTTGGCTGTTTTTCCTATTTATTGTTATAATATTCGCAAATAAAGCTTTTATTCCCTTGAATGTTTAAAATCTGCAATTTGCATGTCCGCATTTCATAAACATTGCATATACATGTTCCTGAGTCAAGTCTCATCCCTCTGTCTTGTCAACAGAATCACACTGAAACGTCGCCATCAGTACAACACACGAGCCCAAGCTCGCTTAAGGATGGAAGAGCAGAACTTGGATGTAAATAGAATCGACAATGAACTCGGAGAGCTCCGAGGAGGCATGGGACAGATCAAAGAAGCCTTGCAAGTCATCCGGGCAATGTTGGACACTCAAGCCACCGTTGTCTCTGAAATCACTGCAGAACCAATCCCGACAGCTGTTACTATTGCCAATGTGCCAACCTATGGGTTACCTCCAGGCTTTGTGCCACCGCCGAGAGTCACTCAACAGACAATTCCCTTGGGAGGTGAGATTCCACAAGTTATTCCCACCTACACTCCAGCTACAGTTCAGGTTCAAGCACGCCCCATCTTTCATAATCCACCACCGGTATACGAAGGACCCGAAGGGTATGAAGAGGAAAATGAATCACATGAGAGGTTGAGGGAGACTGTTGAAACGATAGGGAGAAAGATCCGAGCAATGGAAGGAAATGATACCTTTGGCACTGACGCCAGAGAAATGTGTTTGGTATCTGGACTAGTAATACCACCAAAGTTCAAAATCCCAAATTTCGATCAGTACTCAGGAGCTACTTGCCCACGAACTCACTTAATCATGTACTATAGAAGAATGGCAGCACATGTCGAAGACGACAAGTTAATGATCCATTGCTTCCAAGACAGTCTGAAAGGAGCTCCAGCAAAATGGTATCTAAGTCTAAATCAGTCCAGAATCCACAGTTTTCAAGATTTGGCAGATGCATTCATGAAACATTACAAATATAATATGGATATGGTACCTGACCGAAGGCAGTTGTTGAACATGTCCCAGAAAAGCACAGAGTCATTCAAAGAATACGCTCAGCGGTGGAGAGAAACAGCATCCCAGGTAGAGCCACCCCTAAGTGAGAAGGAACTGACAGACTGGTTTGTTGACACAGTAAGACCAGAATTCTATGAGAAAATGATCAGCAGTGTGTCTGCAAGTTTTTCAGACATTGTAGCCGTGGGAGTAAGGGTAGAATTGGGGATGAAAAGTGGAAAGGTAGCCAGCGGCTCCGGCAGTTCTAACAACAGCAGTATTAAGAAGGTCAGCAGTGGGTTTCACAAGAAGAAAGAAGGTGAGACAAATGCCATAATGGGGAGAAGAATCCGTACCATGAGACCTCCATATCAACAATATCAACCGCCTCAACAATGTTTCTTCCAGCCAATCCAGCCTAACTATGTTCAACAGTTTCATCAACAAAGACCCATGTACCCGGTACAGTATGCCCCTCAGCAATATGTGGCTGCTGTGACCCCAGCATTCAACCATTCCACTTCAAACTATCAACCAGGGCGACCAGCGCCCATGTATCAGCAAAACCAGCAAGGGCATCAACGAGCGCCCAACGCTCCGCCCTTTCAACAAAATCAGCAGCAGAGGGTACCACAGCAGAGGCAACAATACCAGAACCGGAGGCCAACCACAAAACCTCCACTTCCACAAATACCAATGATGTACACCGAGTTATATCCATCTTTGGTCCAGCAGGGGTTGATCACGACAAGACCACTTAATCCAGATACCACATCTCCACATTATAACCCAAATGCCCATTGTGCTTTCCATGAAGGTGCTGCCGGCCACGACTTAGAAGGTTGCTTTGCCTTAAAACATCTGGTAAGAGAGTTGATGGAGAAGGAAATCTTGTCCTTTGATGATGTACCACCTAACGTCAAGAGTAACCCACTGCCAAACCACGGAGGGGTCAATGCCATTGAAAAGTCAGATGAAGAAGTAATCAATGATGTGTCAAAAATCAGAACGCCCTTGAAGACATTGCATGATAAGCTGACAGAAGCAGGGTTGTTGGGAAGTGTCCATAGCAAATGTGAAAAATGTACCGTAGGTTCCAGCAGATGTAATGCGATGCAGGAAGATATACAAAGATTAATAAATGAGGGGATGTTACAAGTATGTGGTAAGGAAAGGAAAGAAGAAGTTTCTGTAATAGAGCCAGTTTTCGACCTGTCTAGGAAAAAAGAGAAAGTTCCAGCGTTTAACAGGAGTGCAAGACCAGTTTTCAACAAAGCTGCTATTGGTCAACCACGACCAATCGTAGTTCAGAAACCGAGACCGTTCCATTATGACAATACAAAAGCTGTTCCGTGGAAGTACGATGTGACCGTGGTAGACAAGGAAACGAGAAAGGTTGTTCAGACAGATAATCAGAAAGATGTGACCAATATTGCCGGCACTAGCAAGATGACCCACAGCGGTCGGATCTATCAGCCAAAAGAATCAGTAGCTATTCCAAAGGAAGTCATTCCTGCTGTGGTAATCAAAGAAAAAGAAGCTCCAATCACAGAAGAAGAAAATGATGAGTTTTTGAGGATTATCCGAAGAAGTGATTACAAGGTGATAGATCAGCTTCATCAGACGCCATCAAAAATATTAATCTTATCACTCTTGATAAATTCTCCAGCTCACAGGGAAGCATTACAGAAAGTATTGAGACAAGCACACGTAACTAAGGATATTTCGTTGGGGCAGTTTGATTCAGTAGTGGCTAACATCACGGCATGCAATACTTTAAGCTTCAGTGACGCCGAGTTACCCAAAGAAAAACGTGATCACAATCGTGCACTACACATATCCATCAAATGCCAGGAAGATACTTTGGCACGAGTACTGGTCGACACAGGATCCTCGTTAAACGTGTTACCCGCAAGATCATTGGCCAGACTAGCCTATGTCGGGGCAGAGATGAAACCAACCTCATTAATTGTAAAAGCCTTTGATGGTTCGAGGAGAACGGTCATCGGAGAAGTAGAATTACCAATCTTGGTGGGACCCCATGAGTTTAACATTGTATTTCAGGTGATGGACATAAATCCAGCTTATAGCTGCTTACTGGGACGTCCCTGGATCCATGAAGCAGGGGCAGTAACTTCTACCCTACACCAAAGAATGAAGTTTGTGGTAAATGATAAGCTGGTGATTGTTCATGGTGAAGAAGAATTAATGGTCAGTAATCTTTCATCATTCCGGTACATTGAAGCAGAAGAGAATGCACTAGAGACATCATTCCAAGCACTAGAAATAGCAAACGCAGTGATGATAGAGGAGACGGTGGAAAAAAGTAGTCCAACTTTCGCATCTGCTCAAGGCGCCAAAGCTACAATGGAAGAAGGCACTCCCGCAGGATGGGGAGAAGTCATTGAGGTAAAGCCGAAGATGAACCGCCAGGGGTTGGGTTACAAACCAACTCAAAGCGAAAAACCAAGGCATGACAACAGCCGGCCAAAGGCTATTCAAGAAATATTTATCAGTGGCGGTTTTCAAATTAACGCCGTGGAAGGAAATCTTGAAAGTGAAGACATAGAAGCACTAGTGTATCATGACGAAGCTACTCTGAACAACTGGGAGGCTATCGAAGTTCCTGTAGTTTTTCCCGAGTTAAAGTAATTTGTTGTTTTTCTTTGTTATTTTTAAAATCTCCATAGCCGTGCCCAAGGCTATAGGAATGTTTTGTAAGGGCCCCATGCTTTCAAAGAAATATCAATGAGAATGGACTATTTTGTTAAAAATCCTCGTGTTGTTTCTTTACCGTCTTTTGCTTTTACTTTGAAAGGAAAATGGCAATACAAAGAAAACCAAAACAAAAACAATTTTCTCTTTCTCTGTGTGTGTTGCATTTTGTTGATTGTGTGTTTTGATAAAGTAAACCCTTCAAACATGCAGTGATGACCATAACCCCGTTGAATCCTGTGACCATGCATCTCCTCCTGACCTTGATTCACCAATTTACCAAGCTGAAGACGAGGATGAAGACTGTGAAATTCCCGATGAACTGGTAAGACTGGCCCAAAAAGAGGATGCAGAGCTTCAACCCCATAAGGAACAGGTAGAAGTTATCAACCTTGGTACCGAAGAAGATAAAAAAGAAGTCAAAATTGGGACAGTCCTAGGGGCAGAGGTAAAACAGCAGTTAAAGGAACTCTTAAGAGAATATGTAGATGTGTTTGCTTGGTCTTATCAGGATATGCCTGGTTTGGATACAGACATAGTGGTTCACAAGTTACCACTCCGACCTGAATGCCCACCGGTTAAACAAAAACTCAGAAGAACCAGACCCGACATGGCTCTCAAAATCAGAGATGAGGTAAAAAAGCAGATTGATGCAGGCTTCCTGGCAGTGGCCAAGTATCCAGAATGGGTAGCCAACATTGTTCCTGTACCAAAGAAAGATGGAAAGGTAAGGATGTGTGTGGATTATCGAGATTTAAACAAAGCCAGTCCAAAGGACGACTTCCCTCTACCACATATTGATACTTTGGTAGATAATACAGCTCGGTTTGCAGTGTTTTCCTTTATGGACGGGTTCTCTGGTTACAATCAAATCAAAATGGATCCTGACGACATGGAAAAGACAACCTTCATCACTCCATGGGGAACCTATTGTTATAAGGTTATGCCATTCGGTTTGAGAAACGCAGGCGCAACTTATCAAAGAGCTATGGTGGCTTTGTTCCACGACATGATGCACAAAGAAATAGAAGTATATGTGGATGACATGATCGCCAAGTCTCAAAATGAAGAAGACCATCTAGAACATTTGTTGAAGTTATTCAAAAGACTCCAAAAATATCAGTTGAGGTTGAATCCCGCAAAGTGCACTTTCGGAGTCAGATCAGGAAAATTACTCGGTTTTATTGTCAGCCACAAGGGGATTGAGGTAGATCCAGACAAAGTCCGTGCCATTCAAGACATGCCAGCTCCGCGGACCGAAAATCAGGTTAGAAGTTTCCTTGGAAGGTTGAATTACATATCCAGGTTCATTTCCAATATGACCCCCACCTGTGAACCGATCTTCAAGTTGTTACGAAAGGATCAAACGGTCGTATTGAATTCTGATTGTCAAACAGCGTTCGATAAAATCAAAGGTTATCTCCAAGAACCTCCAATTTTGATACCACCCGTTCCGAGAAAGCCTCTCTTTATGTATTTGACAGTGCTTGAAAACTCAATGGGTTGCGTTCTGGGTCAACAAGACAAATCTGGACGGAAAGAACATGCCATTTATTATTTGAGCAAGAAGTTTACTGATTGCGAAAGCAGATACTCACTCCTAGAAAAGACTTGTTGTGCTTTAGCATGGGCCGCTAAGCGTTTGAGGCAGTATATGATTTGTCACACCACTTTATTGATCTCGAAAATGGATCCAATAAAGTACATCTTTGAGAAACCTGCACAAACCGGAAGACTCGCCCGGTGGCATATGTTACTATCAGAATATGATATTCAATATGTGGCTCAGAAATCTATCAAAGGCAGTGTGTTATCAGAATATCTCGCAGGTCAACCTGTCGAAGATTATGAACCTCTGAAGTTTGATTTTCCGGATGAAGATATCATGTTAGTAAAAGATTATGAAGAAACAAGTTCTGACAAAGGTTAACAGACAGAGAATTGGTGGAAAATGATGTTTGACGGTTCCTCCAATTATAGCGGACATGGCGTAGGTGCAGTTTTAATAAATTCTGAAGGTGGTTACACTCCGTTTATAGCCAGATTAGACTTTGATTGTACAAACAACATTGCTGAATACGAAGCATGTATCCTTGGTCTCGAAGCAGCCATTGATCTCCAAATCAAAAATCTCGAAGTCATTGGAGACTCAGCTTTGGTTATCTACCAAGTCACGGGTGAATGGGAGACAAGACATGAAAACCTGATCCCTTACAGAACTTATATCGTTGAAATGATAAAGTATTTTGACGAAATCACCTTTAAACATGTTCCAAGAGCAGAGAATCACATCGCCGACGCCTTAGCCATGCTGGCCTCAATGTGGAAAACTAGAGATGTCAACGATGGCACACTTATCAAAATTGAACGCAAGACAGAGCCTGCTTACTGTCAAATGATTGAAGAAGAAACCGATGGCAAGCCCTGGTATCATGATATAAAGAATTATCTGTTGAAGCAAGAATATCCCACAGATGCTACGACACTTGACAAGAAAACACTAAGACGATTAGCATCCAAATTCTTCCTCAGCAATGGTGTACTTTACAAAAGAAATCATGATATGGTCTTACTCAGATGTGTTGACAAAAGAGAAGCGGACTTGTTAATGAAAGATGTTCATGAAGGAATGTTTGGTACTCACGCCAACGGATACGCCATGTCCAGAAAGATCTTGAGAGCTGGTTACTATTGGTTAACTTTAGAAACCGACTGCATTCAGTACGCCAGAAAATGTCACAAATGTCAGATCTACGCGGACAAAATGCATGTGCCTCCAACACTGTTGAATGTATTGTCGTCGCCATGGCCTTTCTCTATGTGGGGGATTGACATGATTGGGGCAATTGAGCCAAAAGCTTCAAATGGACACCGTTTCATTCTGGTTGCCATCGACTATTTCACCAAATGGGTTGAAGCTGCATCCTACACCAATGTTACACGTCAAGTGGTGGCTCGTTTCATTAAAAAGGAGATCATCTGTCGCTACGGGATCCCAAGCAGAATTATAACAGACAACGGAACCAATCTGAACAACAAAGTTATGAAAGAATTATGTGATGACTTCAAAATCGAACACCACAACTCTTCCCCTTACCGTCCAAAGATGAATGGAGCTGTGGAAGCTGCAAATAAAAACATCAAGAAGATCTTGCAGAAAATGGTTAAAACCTACAAAGATTGGCATGAAATGTTACCATTTGCCCTGCACGGATACAGAACCTCCGTCCGCACTTCCACAGGGGCAACCCCCTTTTCTCTGGTATATGGAATGGACGCAGTTCTTCCCATCGAGGTCGAGATACCATCCCTCAGAGTTATCATGGAAACCAAGTTAGAAGAGGCAGAATGGATTAAAGAAAGATTTGATCAGCTGAATCTCATTGATGAAAAGCGCATGTCTGCGATGTGTCACGGCCAGTTGTATCAAAAAAGAATCAAGAGGGCGTTCGATAAAAAGGTCCGTATCAGAGAATTCCGCGAAGGAGAACTTGTGCTCAAGAAGATCTTACCAGTTCACAAAGACGCAAGAGGGAAGTGGATGCCTAATTATGATGGCCCCTTTATTGTGAAGACAGTATTCTCCGGAGGTTCACTGATCCTTACTACCATGGACGGAGAACAACTTACACACCCGATAAACTCTGACGCAGTTCGGAAATATTACGCCTAAAAAGTACCCGATAAACCGGAAAATCCAAAAGAACGGTTTATGCAAAAGTTAGGGTAGAAAAGAAAAAAGAGAAGGAAAGGAAAAAGAGAAAAGAAATCAAAAAGCTCGCTAAGTTGAAAACCCGAAAGGGCGGCTTAGGAAAAAATGAGCGTCCCGGTGGATTGAAAACCCGAAAGGGCAATCCAGGCAAAAATTAGGGACAAAGGCGTTTCGCTGCATCAGACGAAGGCATCAACACTGCAGATTCAACAAAAATTCATCTCAACAGCTCTCGTCAGAAGCAAGGATCTTGGAGATTTCTAGTCTTTAGGGATAGTTAGGTCACAGGATTCAATGTAACCTTATCCACTTTTGCCATTTTACTTGTAAAAATTTCCATGGAATATTGTCATTGGCAAGATTTCGTCCTTTAAATAAAATCAGCCTTTTGAGCCTCTCTTTCTTGTGCAAATTATCAGTTCCTTATTTTCTTTGTTATGCAAAATACCGTTCGTTAATCAACGATTATTTTTGAAAACATTAAAATCCAGATTTTTGAAAAAAATAATAACTTGGAAATAGTTTACAAAATGTTTTAACTTGTGGAAAAACTCGAGGGAAATCATACATTCCCCGAAACTTCAGGGTAGCAGGAGTCTTGATACACAGTCAGAATTTACATTCCCCAATGAAATGCTAGCAAATTGGGCAACGAAGAGTCCTTTGGCCATGTATGGTTATCAAAGATTGAAGACTATCCCTCAGGATTTCTTGTGATGATATGAAGGTTCCTCCCCCAGCAAAGTATTTTTGGACATCTGTTTGAATTCACTTCAGCAAAATCTACCTACAGGCTTTATTCCCCAGTAGGTCTTCGGGTTTATTTCCCAAGTCTACGTACACCCCTCATCGTGGGATCAGTGTGATTCGTTTGTTCCCCGAGTTAGTGACATCTATTAATCCCCGCAAAGTCTAAGTTGTTACTCACTTCATTTCCAAGTAAGTCCAGTCGTCACTGGCACTAAATAAAAGTCCAATTGTCATTGGCGCCTCTTGGTTTGGTTGTTACCAACCTTTCCCCGGTAAATCCAGTCATCACTGGTATTGTTCCAATTATTATTGGTATCTTGTTAGTTGTCACTAACTTTCCCCATGAAGTCCAGTCGTCACTGGCACTGCCAAAATCCAATCGTCATTGGTATCTTGAGGTTTTAACCAATTTTTCCCTTTGAAACCCAGTCGTAACTGGTATCATCATCTAGAGTCCAATCGTTACTTGGAAGTCTATTTCAGTTTGGTTATCACCAACCTCCAGCTAGAAGATCTGGTGATCCCTAGCATTTTTGTATAACCAATTGTCATTGGTATTCCCTAGAATGGTCGTCACCATCTTCATTAAAAATCCAGTCGTAACTGGCATTGTTTAAAACCAATCGTTATTGGAACCCTGATTTGGTCGTCACCAATCACCATTAAAAGACCAGTCGTCACTGGCATCGCTTGGAATTCTGGTCGTTACCAATTCCCCAGGAAGTCTATTGATTACCAGCACTGTGTGAACTATTTGCAGAAACTGAGGATGTATCCCCAGTGATCCATGTTCCCAGTTAAGTCTCGGAGATCTAGTCGTCACTAGTATCTTCCACGTGTGATTAGTCTTGTTTCTAGTCCGCTCCTGAAGATCCCGCTTGAACTCTTCGCTATAGGAAGTTCCTCATCTGATCATCCCCAGTGAGGTTGTATCCAGTCTTTCGCTTCCCCAATGAATCCTGATTCTCTTTTCCCGATGGAATTAATTTTTCATTTCCCCAGTAGAAGTCTATTCTTCTCCCCGGTGGAGTACCTCTGTTCCAATAAGATTGTCATCTTTATTGGATTTGTCTCTTCCCCATGTGAATTTTTCCTTCTTACGCTAGCAGTCATGTCTGAACTGTTAATTTAGTTTTTCAGTAACGAGTCCCCAGTGTCGAGTCCTTGTGTTTGTCACTGTTTGTTTACTGTTTCTTTTATCATTATCGTTGCGTCTATGTTGTTTGCATTCAAGCATCATAAAACATCATTTAGAGTGCATGGCATATCATAACTTGTCATTTAGCATGGCATCGGATCTAAGGGACAAAATTTTTGGTTATCTATATTTAAATACCTTTCACTGCAATTTTCCGAGAATTGTCATCTCTCAGTCATCTCGTGAAGATATTTAAATAGGGGCAACTGTTGTACCCCAAATTTTGACCCCTTAGATCCTCATTATCATTTTTAGAAGCATGATCATGAATTATCTAACCCTAAATCAAGTGCAAGTTTATTATTGTCAAGTTACAGACGAACCAGGGTTTGCACCGACAAATTCAAAGAAACCAAGGAATGATTAGCCAATGATTTGGGCCAATTCAATCATGGAATGAAATCAAAGATAATATCAAAGTCAAATGGGAAGTCAATTTGAAGAAATCGTTTCAGAATCAAGAACAGTGCAGTCAGGAGGCCCCGATTAGGGTTTTTAACTAGTGGAAAGTCAACTGTGGTTTGACTTTGATGTTGGAAAAGGTTTTAATGGTGGGAGTGAGGTCCATGAAGTTAATATAGGCTATTAAAGACTATTCAAGAAGTGTCAAGGTCCCAGGATGTCCAGAATATCAACAGGCGACTCGATCGGCACTGATCGATCGTACGGTTGACCGAAAAGTCAACTCCTCGAATTTTGAGAATTGGAATCCAAGTTGTGAATCAAAGTTGTTCCTTATGTCATAATGGACTTGCATATCAATTTTCATGATCATTGGATCAAAGATGAGAGAGTAATCGAGAAATTGGGAAATTAGGGTTTTGAAAAGGGCTAAACCGTATCTCCTTAACCGCACATCCAATTGAGTTGGTTCTAGTCTCATTTGAAAGCTCTTGACAAGTCCTACAAAAGTCCCATACTAGTCCACAACCATAAAATGCATACTTTTTGAGATATAAGCAAAAACATTCCTAGAAGGGAAAATAACTTAGAAAATTTCTAAGTTATTTTCACTTTAGAAGCTAAAATCAGCCAACTTCAAGGGGGGTTTTTCACCTAGTTTCAAATAGAATCAAGATTTCTGGCCAACATGAAAGTTTTATTACTATGTGAGGGCTTTCTAAATTGTACAAGAACATCTCAAGGTGAGTTATGAGCTGAGAGATACATGTGTTCAAAGTTGGTATTTTGTCATGCTAGTCCCACATTGACCAATATTGCAAAAGCACCTCTATCACTCAAGTGGGACAATTCTAACTTGTCAAACTCATACTATCTGATATATTGAACATCTCAAGCAAGTTGAAGCAAAGAAATTGCATGGAGATAGCATAGAATTAAAGATTGGAAGTTCATTGCCTAAGTTGTCATTTTTGACTTTTCCAAGCATGAGGTGGAAAGTGATTCTGCTCCAGCCACTCTACCAAGCACCTAGGCTGCAATTTATCAGTATAAACATCATTTAAACTTGCCCATTGGGTTAAAGAAGTAGCCAAGGATCAGAAAAAGCAAAGCAAGTTGGGAAGTGGTTGAAAATATCAAGTTTGCTTCATGGTTAAGCAAGACTTCATAGCAAGCACCTCAATCACTTTCTCTATAAAAGGAGAGCTTCCTCACCTAATTTCCAACACATCTTATCTGATAGAAACCACAAATAACCTCTGTCATCACAATTCCATCATCTTGCTTCAATTTCTCAAAAAATCACAAAGTTCACCAAAACACTCAAAAATGGCCTTGAAGTGAAATCTCTACCACATCAAGTTCTACATGTTCCAGCACCCAAACTATCATCCATACACTTTATAAATAACATATATAAGGTGTACAAACCATTGAACCACCAAAAATCACAAGGAATCAAAAAGTCAACATTGCATTTGGCTTACTTTGACCAAAATCCATCAAAAACACCAAACTGAGTTCCAAACATCTTCTTGAGGTTTTGATCACTCATACACCTCACATATAACATATATCAACTGTCCAAACACTCACCAACCATTAGAAGTTCATATCTTTTCATTTGGCATTTAAAGTGTGTTATTGCTTAAAGTGGAAGAAAACTCAAAAGCCAACAATTGAAGCAAGGAGTCTCTAGTTTTCTCAACATTTCTTGGCTTGCTAAATAGGATCATTAACAGGTATGTAGCTGATCTTTTTTAGCTTTAGCATCATATTTCATGAATTGACATTTTTGAGTACTTTGGTGTAAATTTGAACTATGTACACTTAGATAAATTTCATGACAGTTGTGTTTAATGGATGATAGGTTTATCATGGGTGTCTCCATATGTGCTAAAGTTTGTTCTTGTTAAAATTTAGTTTCTATGTGTTTTTTTTTGCTGTCAAAACAAATTTTAGACTTTTTGCCTATGTATTGGTTTGCTAGGAAACTAATTAGGATAGGGTGGTGTTCCTTTAAGTTGTAGTTTATGGTATGTTTATTGTTTAAAACTCTTGATGTGGAACAACCTCTTACAAGTTGGTATTGAGAAAAGGAGAGGTTGAACTGACATGAATTTTCTGTTGGAAGTAAAATGTTTGAATATCACAAGGGTGGCTTTTGGTTCTCAAAGTGTATGCCTCAAGACTGTTTTGTTATTGTGCTCATGACTTGGTTCATTACACATACACCTTAGCACTTTCACACACCAGTTTGTTTCAAACTTTGAGTGGCTGGTCAAAAACACTATATGAGATATATGTGCTTAATGCATTTGGACTTGAAACTGAACATTCCATGACCTGTTCCAAATTGACAAACAGCAGCCTAAACACACTTGTACATCACAAACTGTTTAAAGGGTTTTTTTCTTTTTGTGTAAACATCTCTGTTCATGCATATGTGATGTATATGTTCAACTTGTTTTAATATTTTCTTAACCTTGAAAAAAGGGAACTGTGTGGAATGTGATTTAGATTGGGTTTTAGTTTTTGAGGGACGACCATGATGAGAGTGTCTGCCTTGGTGTTGGAGCTGTAGGTTAGATAGCATAAACTGTTAGGATTATCTTTGGATAGTAAGTCTGCAGTATGGCTCACTTCAAATGCTTTCTAAAACTGAATGAATGTTCTAGGTGCCTTCCTTTGGTTTGTGTCTACCATGACTGTTAGTGTAAAGCATGAGTGACACATAAATCATTTCTGTCACAAGGACACTTAGGCCTGCAATAGGACTGATTTTGTTGGCAGCCTGTTTAGATGCAGTGAAAGGAAGCATTCAGACTGTTGTGGAATTTTTAGAATCTAGCTTGATTTAGAACTACAGTTGAATTCATTTTGTGAACTATTTTGATTTTGTTAAGCACAGGTTAGGTTTAGTTTGTTCTAGTAATTGCCTTGCATGACTGTTATTATGTTTAAATATGCTTGCATCAAATTCTGTTCCTGAATCATCATAGCAGATTAGTTAGTTAGCAGCCTAAGTACATTAATGCTGGTGTGTTGTTAAGAGCCAAAGTGGTAAGCATCATATTGTAAACATGCTTCACAAAAAAAAACTACTGCATTGATTGATAAACAAGAGAATTCATGGACTGAGAAGTCACAGCTGAAGCTACTGATTTGCTTCAAGTCTTTGTTCACTATTTGACATGCTTAATTCTGTCACTTTGCTTTTGAGATATTGATGTCTGGGAGGGGAATCAGGGACTGTCTAGGTAGTTTAGAATGTTTGATTGGTATAAGACAGGCTGAGTATGTGCTACCTTGCCTATTTCAATTGATGCTTGTCTATGTGGGACTTGAATGGTCTGGTTAGTTAATCACTATGTTGCTATCATGTATGCTCAATTTGCTTTTCCTGCATCATGTTCTGGTGGATATCCTGGCCTTCATTTGATTATTGTAGTTTTTGTAGAAGTTTTAGGTTCAATTGTTAATGGGAGGGTTTTGTTTCAAATTTGAAGATTACATCTGTGTGAATTAATGTGTTTGTCTACTGGTCCATCTATTTTCATCATGTAAGCTATGTATGCTTTAGGTTGAGAATCATATGCTGGTTGGCAAAACTGTCTTACTGTTATAGAATGGCTAATAGTGTGGATAAACACTTTAATTCTTGGCTCTGTGAAATAAAAGACAACCTGTCAAAACAGATAACTAGCAAACTTTTTCTCATATGTTGTTTTTTGTGGTGAAAAGAAACACTTAAATCATGATGCTTGCCTCTGCTACTACACTGCTTCCTAAAACAACTATAGCAGTAGAAATACTCCTTTTGCATAAAGTATTGAAAAACTAATTTTTACCACTTACACATGTTCTAATACATATTTAAGGTGTGCCTAGATGTGTACTTGGTCTAAACTATGCATGAGGTTCATATTCACATGTTGCTACCAAATACCTCAAAGTTAGATACATGATGAGTTTCTTTTGTAATATGACTAAGCTGCCATGTGATGTATGCATGCTCTCTGAATAAAACTGAATCAAGCATTATGTTCATTAAGGTTAGAATCATACCATAACATGTTTGCATCAGATTCTGTCTTGAATCATTCATGTCATAGCAGTTGAAAACTTATTTTTTGCATAAGGCATCACAGGCCTGACTTTATCCTGCAAACATGTTTCTATGTGCATTTGAGGTATGTCTATGTATTTTAATTTGCTGTTGGTGCATAGAGTTCATATTCATATGTTGTCACAACATACATCAAAGCATCAAACAAGCCAATGTGACTTTTTCCATACCAATTCTTTTTGCATCAAAAATGTATTATATCATCTCATAAACACCCTTTTAAGTATGCTAGCATCACTATTTTTCATTGAAACACTCTGTCATGAATTTCATACTTCAAAACCACTTTTCACAAATCACATTCAAGCCACACATTTGCTACTTTTTGCACAAGTTTATTTTTCACTAAAAACACTCCACATACACTTCACATTAGTCATTTGTGAAATGTTTGTATGATCACATAACTTTAAAACTATGTGGAACACACATCACACACCAAAATGCACATAACACACACAATATGCAACTTGAAAGCCAAACCTCTACACACCAGTTCCAGTTTGAATTTTATCACACACACACATTTAATATCATGTATTAAAGGTGTTTGGAATGTTGCCTTGACTCAATTTGAGCTGAAACTCAAAAACCATACTGTCATGCATCTATGCTTAGGTTTATTTGCAAGTTGAAAGTGACATTCCAATATCTACATGTCCTGGTCTTAAACTTGTTTCCTTCTGTATATATATCATATATTGGATGTGTATGTGAATTTACTTGGCATTAAACATGTTGGAATCAAGCTGTGCATAGCATTTTGCAAATCATGAACCATAACACACACCAGCTATCGTTTTTTTCACTAGGTAAACAATTTGGAAAAACCACCACCACCATCCTCTTCCTCTCATTTTTCTACCCAAGATCTATATAAAATTTGCCTCGATCCGATGAGCGGTTAGTGAGATACGGTATAAAACGTATTTGGTTTCGATTATGTTTCCATGTCATTATGCATTCAAAGCACATACACACACCAGCTATCGTTTTTTTCACTAGGTAAACAATTTGGAAAAACTAACACCACCATCCTCTTCCTCTCATTTTTCTACCCAAGATCCATATAAAATTTGCCTCGATCCGATGAGCGGTTAGTGAGATACGGTATGAAACGTATTTGGTTTCGATTATGTTTCCATGTCATTATGCATTCAAAGCACATACACACACCATCTATCGTTTTTTTCACTAGGTAAACAATTTGGAAAAACTAACACCACCATCCTCTTCCTCTCATTTTTCTACCCAAGATCCATATAAAATTTGCCTCGATCCGATAAGCGGTTAGTGAGATACGGTATGAATCGTATTTGTGTTGATTATGTATTTTTGCCCAGCCATGGAACCAAACAAGGCATGTATATTTATGGTTTCCATTTGATTAATGGATGTAACAGCCGCCCCAGCGGTAGAGACTCGCGCGTGTATCAGTCTTGGCATGGGTTCGATCCCTTGTGATAACCCTTGCTGCCACTTTTCCTCATTTTTGTACATAAACTTCAAAAAATCGTAACTCTCTCATATTTTATCGTTTTTCGTCCGTTTTTTTTTTCATTGTGTTTGTTTTTATATGTACTTTCATGCCATGTAATTATTTTCCATGTTTGATTATTTTTTCACCACGTTTGGTTGTGCACATTCCGCGCGTCAACGGTACTAACCCTATTTGGTTGCAGATGAAATTTAAAAGGTTTCCTCTTGTGTTTTCTCAGGAAAATTGATTGTTATCATGTCTATATATGTTTGTCAACATGTTAGAATTTTTACCTCGAATTATTTTTATGTTTATCTCATCTGTCTGTTAACGGTATTCCAGGTGCGAACTGTCGTCACGGTTCTCGTACCAAAACAATTGCTCTGATTGTCATCATTGCTTTCCGTCTTTAATCTTTGTATTGGTTGTCACCATGAATGTTTGAATAATGTTTGTATTTTATTTTATCCCCAAGCGACGAAGCTCGTTAGCTTTCGTCCAGTTGCCGACAATACTGTTCCTCCAAAGGAAGGTCTGTCCACTTGACTATCAATGTCTTGGACCAAAATCTCCGTTTTCCCTTTGACTTTGTTAAGTCACTCTAACCCTAATAAGAAACCTCTAGACTTTGCTTGAAGTCCAAGAAACCTACCCATACTAGGAGTGTTCTTCAACTAGAACCCTAGGAAAGAGTTCGTCAACTCTATGTAAGAATCATCGTCATGATTTTCTTACTTTCCCTTTTCAATTTAGCTTAGGGAGTTTTGTCAAACTCCACACAAACATTGTCATGTTTGTTCCCCTTTGAACTTTGATCATCATCAAGAGTTCTTTCCCCTCGTGAGGTGAACTACGATTGCTCTGATTCTATCCTAGTCAGGATACGTAGGCAGAAGGTGCGATACCTTTGCGAGCAAACTTAGAAAACCACTTAGGCCTCTTATTTATCTTATCTCAATTCCCAATCCTTAAACCATAGTGCACAATTCACAAACTTAGCAAGTAATTAAACAAAAGGTTCCTGTAGGGTACTACAGATATTTAGGGTGCTAATACCTTCCTTAGATATAACCAACCCCCGAATCCCCGAATCTCTTAAGCGTTGTCGTTACATCGCGCAAAAGGTTCTTTCTTTCTTTAGACCTATCCTTTGGATAAATTAAAGTCCGGTTGTAAAAAGAAATACGGTTCAAGTTAATTAATAGCTTGATATCAAATTTTCACCGCAACATATATATATATATATATATATATATATATATATATATATATATATATATATATATATATATATATATATATATATATATATATATATATATATATATATATATATATATATATATATATATATATATTTATATTTATATATATATATATATTATATATATATATATATATATATATATATATATATATATATATATATATATATATATATATATATATATATATATATATATATATATATATATATATATATATATATATATATATATATATATATATATATATATATATATATATATATATATATATATATATATATATATATATATATATATATAAAACAAAGCATATTTATCATTTCATATATCCACAATTCACATTACTATACAAAACCATACACAATCATGTTTATTCATCAATTCATAATTCTCAATTCAACAATTCATGCACATATGCATATATTCACATAATATTCGTCTCATGCCATGTGACTCAATACAACTCAATGCAACTCAATACAACTCAATGCAACTCATCAATTCCTATTCAAAATTATGGGTACATCACTTATACCCCACTAGGAACAACATCATAGTCATTCTACTCCAGTGAACACCAACACTAGGAACAACATCATAGTCATTCTACCCCAGTGCGTACGACTGTATCACGTATACTCCACTAGGAACAACATCTCAGTTATTCTACCCCAGGGAGCACCCCACTAGGAACAACATCTCAATTATTCTACCTCGGTGAGTATTCCACTAGGAACGACATCTTAGTCATTCTACCCCAGTGTATACGACCATGTCACTATACCTCACCAGGAACAACATCTGTCATTCTACCCCGGTGATTACTCCAATAGGAATGCTATCTTATCATTCTACCCCAGTGAGTACGAGTTTTGCACATACACATATTTCATAAAACAATTATATACACTTAAGACCGTTCTCGCATCTTAATCACATGCATACTCAAATAATTCATCACATTTATCAAGTAATGCACACATATTCCCTAATATGTTCTCATGCATTCTTCACATACAATCGCATACAAATAATATGCATTCACAATATCGCGCCAACGACAACGAACTCAATCACCTTCATCATGCACTTTCAATTAATTTAAAAAATGCATATATTTGCCAAAAGGCCACATTTCACACTTCACAATTCACAATCTAGGATTCACGCCATACGGCTTCCCACAACATATCTTATCAAAATAGTACACAAACTATACTTTTCAGATAAGGATTAAACACAATCGAACCCAAACAATCAACATTGGATGGAAAACACAAGAAATGAAAAATGTTGTCATACTCGCTGACCTTCGCCTGGCGAAGCGTTTAGCAAATGCTCGCTGCTTCACTCGCCTGGAAAACTCGCTGACGAAGACAGGCAGTAGCTACTGGAAGTGTTCACTGCCTACATCTGGTTCACTCGCCTGGCGAACTCGCTTGCCACCTCCTTCGCCTGGCGAACACACCAGCGAAGGCTGATCTTTGCTATTGTAATGGTTCGCTACCCACTCGCTGGGCTTCGCCTAGCGAACGCTAGCGAATCTGCGAACTCAGAACCCCAAACAGTCCAAAATCACCAAATCATCAAAAAATCAACCGATTTAATTCCAACCAGTTCCAGTAGTTTTAGCCCAACATTACCCGACTAAACTACTCCATTTATTTCCGATTCTAACCGTTCTAAACTCGATTTCTACCAATTAAATCTCTTCTGCCCTAAAATGGGGAAATGTAGAAAAACATCCAACAATCCAAATGCACACACATACATGATCACAAACATTGATAGGATAATAACATTTCACACCCTTACCTTGATTAATCGGTAGCTAGAAGTTGTTCTTGAGCTTTCCAAGCTTTTTCCCCCTTTTTCTCCTCTTTTCTCCTCTTCCTCTTTCTTTCTCTTCTTTTCTCTTATGTTTCTATCTTCCTTTCTTTCTCTTTCTCTTTTTCACTTATACTCTTTCTATTCTATTTCTCTCCAAACATCCACTAATCCATTTCTCATAAAATATCTCAATTTAACATTAAATACTTAATGTCTAAAACACCCTCCAATCTATTTTCCCCGAAACTCTCAAAATCGGTAAAATAGCTTAATATGCAAACATAACATATTAACACATAGATTCCACAATTAAAATATTAATCACCCAAATCAATTAATATAAATAAATAATTATAAAAAATTGGGTTGTTACAACTCTCCCCCACTTCAGGAATTTTCGTCCTCGAAAATGTTACCTGATCCAAAAACTCCGGATACGACTCACACATTCCACTCTCTAATTCTCAAGAATATCATCCAGTTGATCTAAGTGAAAACACACTAAATAAACTCCAAAGTCTTTACCGAAAACACTCAACGGACCATTCAACCACACAAAAGGAGTAATTACTGAACCCGTAGCAGGAGTATCAATAACCATACCACCACTCATAACAGACAACTCAAGATTTAACCTCTTAACACAATCAAAGGAAATAAAAGAATGTGTAGCTCTAGTATCAATTATAGCGACCAAAGGTATATCATTAATGAAGCACGTACCTCGGATCAATCGATCTTCACTAGCAGTCTCCGATCCCGATAAAGCAAACACCTTCCCGTTCCCTTGAGTCTTCTTTGGCTTGTTACACTTGGTACTAATGTGCCCTTGCTCACCATAGTTGTAGCAAGTCACATTCGCACCACTTATGCACTCGAAAGCCTTGTGGCCTGACTTGCCACACTTGAAACATTCTTGCCCAGCGCTTTTGCACTCAGGAGCACGATGTCCTTCTTTACCGCATTGATAACACTTCACCGGAGTAGAAGTTCCTACCCCACTCGGCTTCTTTCCATCTTCAGCTTTCTGTTTCCCCTTATCAGCATGGGTCACATACGGCTTTTCTCTGAATTGACCTTTTCCTTTCTTGTCTTTTAAACTTTTATAGTGGGCAGAACTAGCTCTACTATCTTCATCAAAAATCCTGCTTTTGTTCACCAACTCAGAAAATCGCCTAATTTCCTGATAACCAACGGCTTGCTTGACTTCAGGCCTTAAACCATTCACAAACTTAAGACACTTGGATCTCTCAGCATTAGCAGTGTTATAATGAGGACAAAACTTAATCAATTCCTCAAATCTTGCCGCATACTCGGCTACAGTTGAGTTACCCTGCTTCAGCTCAAGGAATTCAATTTCCTTCTTACCACGCACATCTTCTGGAAAATACTTCTCCAGAAATGCCTCTCCAAAAACATCCCAAGTAACCAAAATCTCATCCTCTTCAAACCTTTGATGAGTATTACCCCACCAGTTTTCAGCTTCCTCTTTAAGCATATGAGTGCCAAACTGCACCCTTTGCGCATCCGAACAGTTCATGACTCGAAAGATCTTCTCAATCGCTTTCAGCCATACTTGTGCTTTGTCAGGTTCATGGGTCCAGTTGAAAATCGGTGGATTGTTCCTTTGGAACCTTCCCAAAGCACGAAACTCACCTTCGGCATTGATCCAGCATTCACATTGGCTTGAGGATTCTGCCCAATCGCTCCAGCCAACATCGCCAAAGTCTCCGCAATCGCTTCATCATTCCTGCCTGTAACCATTGTTCTTGATTCCCACAACAAATCCTCGTTAGAAAAACCATATGGATAGTGCTACACACACATACCAAATGCATAAGGGAATGAACACATTAACAACTTGGTCAATTGACCGACCTGCTCTAATACCACTAATGTAACACCCCATTTCTATACCCCGAAATAACATATAAATCATTTAGGCACAAATTCAAATTTTCATCAGAGTATAATTGAAAACATGGTTTAAAAGGAGTATGTCACACAAAACGTGAAATAAAACATCCAACACCTCCTCAATAGAGATATGCAACAGTGGCGTAGCTTTCAACAGAGGAACTTAGTCCTTACACCCACATCTTAATATTTAGAATTAAAAGCGGAAAAATCTAAACATTTAATCATATAAATACATTTCATTCAGTTTGCTTCACCACATCATTGATGTTTACATAAACATTTTTGCCAGCAGATAAATATACAAATGTATCACAACAGAATATTATACAATCCTAACTACCCGGCGCTACATATCAGAGCTAACCGACCAAAAGAATGAAGCTATACTTCACAAAAGACCTCCAGCAACCTAATCTGCAATGCCTCATATAGCATTATAAAATAGCAGAAGGGTGAGAAACATTATCATAATAATCAATGCACACACACACACAGATATATATATATATATATATATATATATATATATATATATATATATATATATATATATATATATATATATATATATATATATATATATATATATATATATATATATATATATATATATATATATATATATATATATATATATATATATATATATATATATATATATATATATATATATATATATATATATATATATATATATATATATATATATATATATATATATATATATATATATATATATATATATATATATATATATAACAAAGCATATTTATCATTTCATATATGCACAATTCACATTATTATAGATAACCATACACAATCATGTTTATTCACCAATTCATAACTCTCAATTCAACAATTCATGCACATATGCATATATTCATACAATATTCATCTCTATGCCATGTGACTCAATACAACTCAATGCAACTCATCAATTCCTATTCAAAATTATGGGTACATCACTTATACCCCATTAGGAACAACATCATAGTCATTCTACCCCAGTGAACACCAACACTAGGAACAACATCATAGTCATTCTACCCTAGTGCGTACGACTCTATCACGTATACTCCACTAGGAACAACATCTCAGTTATTCTACCCAATGGAGCACCCCACCAGGAACAACATCTCAATTATTCTACCTCGGTGATTATTCCACTAAGAACGACATCTTAGTCATTTTACCCCAGTGTATACGACCATGCCACTATACCTCACCAGGAACAACATCTGTCATTCTACCCCGGTGATTACTCCAATAAGAATGCTATCTTATCATTCTACCCCAGTAAGTACGAGTTTTGTACATACACATATTTCATAAAACAATTATATGCACTTAAGACCGTTCTCGCATCTTAATCACATGCATACTCAAATAATTCATCACATTTATCAAGCAATGCACACATATTCCCTAATATGTTCTCATGCATTCTTCACATACAATCGCATACAAACAATATGCATTCACAATATCGCACCAACGAAAACGAACTCAATCACCTTCATCATGCACTTTTAATTAATTTAAACAATGCATATATTTGCCAAAAGGCCACATTTCACACTTCACAATTCACAATCTAGGATTCACGCCATACGGCTACCCGCAACACATCTTATCACAATATTACAAAAAATATACTTTTCAGATAAGTGTCGCTACTGCGAAAATCGGCGCCGGCTGAACAGAAGAGTCGCCACCGCGCGTTATTTATCCCACGGGAGGGAAAGGAAACGCTCAGAGTAAACCTCGCACAACACGGGAAAGGTATGGTCGTCGCAACCAAAACCTGGATTCGGGAGTCGGTTACGCAAGGGGAAGGTATTAGCTCCCCTCACGTCCGTCGTACTCGACGGGATCCACGCTTGTTCTCGGGTATGGATTGTTATTCTATCTATTCTATAGGTCAAGGGTTAAAAAGAAAATAAAATGACTCGGCAAAGTATCGCACTTTATGCCTACGTATTCCCGTCTGGAACGAGAAATCAGAGTCAACGTAGTTCGCCTACCTACGGGAAAGGAGGGGAAGGTTGCTCGCTAGGATATCGCATCCTATGCCTACGTACTTTCACACAGCATGAAATATCAGAGCAAACGTAGTTCGGGCCACGTACGACACAAGTCTGTCTTGATTGTTTTTATTCCTTCTGAAAAAGGTTTTTCTGATTAACAGTCCAAGCGGACAAAAACGACGTCTTGATGAGTTCACATTCTTTTACGAAAGAAGTGTCTTTTATTGTGTTTGAAATTTTATTGTATTTTCTGTTTGTTTTGAGAAAGAAAGAGACAGAACTCTAACCTACGGTTGCGAAGGGAATCAAACTAACCTAATGTTATCATGCATGGGTTAAGACCTAATGTCTATCATGCTCCTCTCTTGCGCAGAGAGAAACAGAGATCCTAAGGGATAAACGGAAACAGAAACAATAGCAGATATATACAGTAAAGCAGTAAAATGCATGAATGCAGCAATACAAGTGAGGCAAGGGAGTCCCACTCAACCTCGAACCTAGAAAACAATAGGCAAAAGTGAACAAACTTCACTTTCAACCCAACAGGGTAAACAACAAACAATACAGTCCAGAAAACCAATCAATACATCAGAAATGAACAACAACTAAAATAAACAGCCACAGCAGCTCTGCATCAACACCTATCTTCAAGTCATCTCCAATCAGCTACAAGCTTTTGGCAAGCCTCAGTCTCCATCTCTACAGCCTTCAAGCAAGGTCTTTGTCATTAATCTTCAGTCTACGATGGCTTTTCTTCAAGTCTCAAACCTCCAGGATGAGGAATCAATCACAAGAGTGAATTGGGTGTTAAGCAATTAGTTGACTACCAAGGGTGGCAAACAAACTGCTACTAACACATAAGATATTTTCTCTCAAGAGTTCTATCTCTTAGACATTAGCACCAAGCCTTCCAAAGGAAGGGGGTGAGTGTCTTAGAGAGACTCTGCATCACAGAGAAGAATGGAGGCAATCAAGACCTTCCATGTTTGAGAATCAAGTTGACTACTCTAGGGCTCTGCCTAACTCCTAGATCCTACAAACGTCAACAGCTGCCAGCACCGAATCTCCTCATCAACTCTGGAAGTTGGTCTTCAGTTCCTTGATCTCCAATGGCTTCATCATCAAAGTCTTCAGGTCTCCCCAAATCCCAAACAAACCCAATACCCACACAGACAAATTATAATCCCCAGAGAGGGCACACCACACCAGTCAAGCAAATACAGACAGTATTAATAGCAGTAGGGGAATCCTGATATTTTCTAAGGGATCTAATAACTACCCATAATCCCTATAGTCCCATACCCCAAACTTTCAATCTCTAAATCCTAAGGGAAAAGAACTACTTCACCTATGTTGTCACTTAAACCCTAATTTTGTTCATGTTATTCACACCTAAACTAATCACTTAAAACTAAGTCCTAAAAATGGGAACTAAATTTTATACACAAGCTAACATTATCTACTAATCAACCTAAAAAGAATGGATGAAAAATATTAAAGCAACTAATCGAACTAAAATCACCAAATTCATGTATCAAACAAAATATTATTTACACCTAATTAAAAGAAAAATATACCAAAAATATTAAAATGAAATGAACTATTAATTTTTTTGTATGATAATTTTCTTGACAAAATTATGAAAAGCATGCAAAAAGAACCAATGAAAAATAAGCATTTTATAATTTGTTATGATTTTTTGAAGATTTAATGTTTTTAAAAGAAAATAAAATGAATCAATATGGATGCAGGGTGCAGAAAGTAGGAAATTCAGTTAAAACAATAAACTGGGCCATGCAGTGGGGGTACGAATAACAACTTTGCACTAGGCCCAGGACGCTCAGAAAACCAACAAAAATTAAAAAAGGGAAAACGGTGTAAATAGCAGATATTACAGTTCATATGAGTATTGGGCTCGATTGGAGGGGTGTCAAAAGCAAGCGAATGTGAGGCCCAGTCTGAGGGAAATAAATGAAACGGTGCGTTTCGCACCCAGGGTTTCCCTCCGTTTTCGTTTTAAACGCCAGCCACACGATGAGATCTTCAGTCAAGGTCAAAATGTCCATCCAACGGCCTGAGGTCATTGTCTACCTCCAGCAAACCCTAGCTTCAAAAAAGCTTCACCATGCACGCATTCTTCCACTCCTCTGTTCTCTCTCCATTCACCATGAAATCACACCATTCCAAAAGCAAATTTGTCCTATAAACTTCCTTCTACGCAGCCATGACCATAACTTCTCCTAAAACTCAAGCAACAATAGAACCCGATGGGAATAACAGTTCTGATCCACCATTAATACCTGTGATCGATTGCTTCAATTCTCACCAATTCTTGTCCTAAACTCATCTACATATTATGCTGATCATAGCAAGCAAATGAACTAAGATTTTCGTGCTCTAATCCAAGAGTTATTCATCCAAACAGATCTTGCACTCCATGATCAAACTCCATGAAAGCTCTTCAAACTCACCAAACTCAGTCATCTATCCTAGCTTAACCTTTCTATGCTAACAAAACCTAATAATCCTAACCTAAACAGCCAATTCGAATGAGAAACATACCTGGTGCAATTGATGAAAACAGGTGCTAAATCCTCTTGATCCAAGGCTTGAAGTGAGTGGAAAATGATCCAAGAACTTGATGATGAGTTCTGTATGCAACCAATGATGCTCCAAGGCTTTGAATCTCCCAATTCCAAAATTCTTGCACTTTGAATGGTGAACTTGCACAGCTCGAATCCACCTCAATTCTACCAAATGATTGTATGAATTATGATCTATGGATGATGATGATGAATACCAGATCAAGAATGGTGAAAATTGATGAGAATTTGAGAGAGTTTGATTTGATTTTGCAAATTGGAAAAAGTGTGTGAAACTTGTGTTTATGAACAATATGAAGCACCAACCCTTGCATGAACCTCTTCATATCAATATATACATGACATTAGAACCTCCTAGAACTTTGGAGAAGCTTCCCATGCACACTTTCCTTACATTTTGGATTATGTAACTTTCATTGCAAGTAACCTTGAATAACTTCCAAAACTTGAACCAAGCTCAAAATTCTACTTTAGCCAATGTTCTCAAAATGATTTTTCCATTCAAAATGACCTATAATTTCACCTCATTTGGCCAAAATATGAAAAATCTCATTTTTTAGGTCATTTTTATTCATTAAATCCACCAATTTTGAAACCTTGTGCTATGAATCCTTCCAATCTTTCATGGTCACTTTTCTAGACTCAAAATGTCATTTGGAACAAGTTTGATGTTTGTAAGTTTTCCATTTGAAACTTCCTTGTATGAGTTTTGGGCATAGGCTTAAAATGACCTGTAATTCTCAGATGACCAAAATACCCTTTGCTTGCCAAGACCATAAGTAGAGTTCCACAAATCATATGAAGGAATACTATACCATTCTAGAAAGCTAAGATAATGAGGAACAACTCTTATGTTGGCCATAAATTCATTTGAAATTTCCTTGAGGGGTAAAAATTGCTTGGAAGTCAAGTCACTTTCACAGACAAAATTTCAGATACCTCAGATGACCTGTAACTTGCAAGGACCATAACTTGAGTTCTATAAATCTCCTTAATGTCTTCTACCACTCAAATTAAAGGTATTGAGATCCTCTACAAGTTTCATGTTGTCCAATGATCCATTTGAAGCTTGCATTTTGACTTATCTTGCTTGGAAATTTGACCTAAACTAGGGGATTTTACACAGAAACCCTAATTTAGAAACTCCTCTTCTCCTTGATTTCTCTTGAATTATTCTTGGCACAACACCATATCCTTATTCTTCATGTCAAATGATGAACCCCACATCTTTCCAATAGCCCTTAATGCCTTTCAATCAGTCAATTGACCTAGAGTTGACCTAGGGTTGACCCAGATGAAACCCTAGTTGACTGTCTTCAACTGCAATACTTGTGGTCACACCAATGACTTGTCTCCTTCTCCAAATGGCTTTCTAAATCTCCCATGATGTCCAGATACTCTCCATGCTCCATTCACAGCTCACAACTTACTTGTTGATCCCCAGATACCCTCAGTTAGGAGATAGATGAACTGCTTGATCCATTGACTTGATAGCTTCCAAATTCTTTCTGATGACCTGAATGGGATTGAATTAGAATAATAAACTCTTGATAGGCTCATAGAGATGAGAATAATGATTGGTCCCTGCTGGATGGTTAGACTATGCTATGCTATGCAGATGATTAGACTATGTACATGACTCTCTATGCAAATGCTGATGCAATTGAAACATAAACCAATTAGAAAAGGTTGAGCAAATTTTAGGGTGCAACAGCTGCCCCTATTCAAGCGACTTGGACCCGATTGGGTGAAGAGCCCGGAGCCTTCAGACATTCGCTGTACGAGACGGTTGAATACTAAGAATCCAGAAATTTGCCAACTGCAGAAATAAACTGCGCCACTGCTTGGGGATTATTTTTCATCAACCTGAAAAGCTTCTCTCATTGCAAGAATAAAACTTTGCTCGTCCACGTTAGGACGCCTGTGCCGTCAACTCGAAAAAACTTCGACAGCTTTGTTGGGGGATGGCTCGTCTGCCTTCTCGTCAGAAATAAATCGTCCACGTTAGGACTAAACTCTTCCACGTTAGGAATAACACCATTCACGTAAGGAATAATACCGTCCACGTTAGGACTAAGACTTCGTCTGGATCTGTCCCCGTTAGGACTAAACTTTTCCACGTTAGGAATAACATCTTTCCACGTAAAGAAACCTCTCTTCTTTCCATGTAAGGAATGCCATCTGCTTGACTTGTCCACGTAAGGAATCATCTCATCTTTCCACGTAAGGAAACACCTCTTTCCACGTAAGGAAACCATCTTTCCACGTAAGGAATACATCGCTTTCCACGTAAGGAAACTAACTTCTTTTCTGAATCTGTCCCCGTCAGGACTAAACTTCTTCTAACCCTGTCCACGTCAGGACTAAACTTCAATCTGGACCTGTCCACGTCAGGAATAACCTCTTTCCACATAAGGAACACATCTTCTTTCCACGTAAGGAAAAAAAATTTTTTTTTCCACGTTAGGAATCTCATCTTTCCACGTAAGGAACACGACTCATCTTGATTTGTCCACGTAAGGACTCCAATCTTTCCACGTAAGGAATACAATCTTCGTTCCACGTAAGGAATCACAATCTTATCTTGATCTGTCCACGTAAGGACCCCCCTCTTTCCACGTAAGGAATCAAACTTGTCCACGTTAGGACTACATCGTCCACGTTAGGACCCACCTTTCCACGTTAGGAATAACTCTCTTCTTGATTTGTCCACGTAAGGACTCCATCTTTCCACGTAAGGAATACAATCTTTCCACGTAAGGAATCACCTCTATCTTTCCACGTAAGGAAACCAACTCCGTCCATGTAAGGACCCACCTTTCCACGTAAGGAATGAATCTGATATGTCCACGTAAGGACTCAATCTTTCCACGTAAGGAATGAATCTCTTTCCACGTTAGGAATAACTTTCGTTCCACGTAAGGAATAAACTCGTCCACGTCAGGACTCATGTTTCGTCTTGATTTGTCCACGTCAGGACTCGCCTCTTGACTTGCTGAGGAAATAAAACTTGTCCACGTCAGGACTCATGCACCTTCGACCCACTGGGGAAGTGAGACTTGTCCACGTCAGGACTCACATCTCGACCCTGCTGAAGTAATAGAACCTGTCCACGTCAGGACTTGCGCGTCTTCGACTTGCTGGGAAATAAAACTCGTCCGCGTCAGGACTCACACTTTGCCAACAACACGAAGAAGGATAAATTTGTCTGCGTCAGGACTCTCGCATCTTGTCATCACGAAGAACTATAAACTTGTCCACGTCAGGACGCACATTTCACCATTACGAATAAAGCTATCTGCTGGAAATAAATTGTCCACGTCAGGACTCATCCTTCCATTGGTCCGCAAATTTCTTATCACTGACGTTACAGCAACTTTGAGGCTGACTCTACTGGTGATATTTGGAAACCAAACTTCCGAACGCCTGTTCTGATAACCGACGGTGGCCTCTGAAATTCTGGTTCGGGAAACCCTTTAATGACAAATAACTCTGCTTGAGAATGAGGAGAAATCATGCCTACCCACTCTGGCGAGGACAACACGAGAAATTCATAAATAACTCTGTTCGGAGACAAAGAGAACTTCATCATGACAACTCTGTGGGGAATAATGCCAAAGCTGACACTTTCGTTGAATGTCTCACGTCAATACCTCGAATGTTTAGTGATTTATTTGAGCAAGAGCTCCTTCAACCTGCATGAGAAACAACACTTGAACACAAACGGTTAGCCACCCTGGTTTATGTTTCAAAATGCATATGTTTGATAATGACGCAATGCTCCAATCGACATGGGAATGCTACACGTTTTATTTGGTGGATGCAAGTGTGACACTATATGCCGATGCCAATATGACACTATATGCCGATGCAAATATGACACCATATGCCGATGCAAATATGACACTATATGCCGATGCAAATGCAGGCTCGAGCTGCTAGGATACAAAAACCGCTTCAGCAAAATAAATGCTGAAGACAATGCCAACTCCGCTGGGGATAGTCAGGTGCTACAGAATTATTTCAGCAAAATAAATGCTGGAAGAGTGAAGTTGACTCAGCTGGGAAATTGGGAACTTAAGCCAAGCACCTCATTAAAGTAACGCCCTGCTGAGGAATATAACTCTGCTGGAGACCAACAGATGAGCCTGGTATGATTGGACTTCTGCTGGAGAGTGAACGGATATCACACGGTATTCTGGCAAAATAAATGCCAGGACTCACAACCAACTCTGCCGGGGAGAGTCTTAATCTTCGAGTTCCACTGGGAGGAAAGCACTTGCTGAAAAGAGAACTCCACTGGGGATGGGATGATTCTCTTGGGGGAGATCAACTGACTCCGCTGGGGGAGAGTAAATGACCCTGCGGGGAAAGTGAACTGTCTGAATACAGCTCACAAACATTAATCTGTCTGAATACAACCTTATAATCTTGGAATCGCCAAACTCTGCTGAGGATGAATGACTTTGCTGGGGCATGTCCTTTGGATAAGCTACGGCTAGCTGGGGAATTCGATCCTTCTTCAGGAAGCACATGCATGACCTGCGTGGGGGTCGAGTCTTTCGTTATTGCAATCTTTTGATCGTCTTCCTCGTACGGCTATGAAACCTGCAACAACACAAACAAAACAAGACAAGCCTATGCAACCAAATCTATTCAGGTTAGTGACATCATCTTCAGTTAATTCAAAGTTTTAGCAATTGTCGGCAAGGGCCAGTGATGTTATACACATGCTAGTTTCAGTAAACTTAGGCGCTTTATCATGCACAAAACAGTAAAGAACCAGCATCAAGTACTGAATAACGTATTTTATTGGTTGGGCCCCTGAATGGGCGGAGTTTTTTGTAAACGGGATGTAACTCCTGAAAAGAGGAAGCTACGCAAAGCAAATATACAAGTATGCACAAGAAGCATAAATATTTTGACAAATTAAATTTGTACACATGTCGGCAACGGGATGCAGACGAACACCACGAACTGATCCTCCTATGACTCGCCCGACTCCAATGCTTCCCCGGTATCCGTACTTCCGAAGAGATTGTATCTGATAATCGACCCCTAAGGTATATTCTCCCGCACTGATGCTTACTGCAATATCCAATTCGGACCGCAGTCATTTGCTTTTCAAATCCCTAACTTTTGCGTGAACCGCCCTTTACGGGTTTTCAGTTCACCGGGATACCCTTTTTTGCCGAAGCCGCCCAGTGTAGGTTTTCAACTTCGCGGGTGTACATTTTTCAATTTTATCCCTAACTTTTGCCCGAACCTTTCATTCTGTTTTTGGTTCGCCAGGATGCCCTATTTTTGCCTGGACTTTCTTTTTTTTCTGTCCAGCGGGTCAATTTTAAGCAAAGTATTTTTTAACTGCGTCCGAATTCACAGGCGACGTAAAGTCTTCACCGTCCATAGTGGACAATAACAACGCTCCTCCTGAAAAGACTTTTCTAACAACATATGGCCCTTCGTAATTGGGGGTCCACTTGCCCCTGTGATCTGCCTGCGGCGGGAGAATCCTTTTCAGCACAAGGTCGCCCGTCTGAAAGCTTCGCGGATGTATCTTCTTATCATATGCTTTCTTCATTCGGCTCTGGTACAAACGACCGTATGCTAGAGAAGCTAGCCTCTTCTCATCCATCAAACTCAATTGGTTCAACCTGTCTTTCACCCCATTCTGCCTCGTCTAGCTGAACGTCTCACAATACCCTCAGAGAAGGGATCTCAACTTCCAATGGTAGTATTGCTTCCATTCCGTATACCAACGAGAACGGGGTTGCCCCGGTTGATGTGTGTACCGTCGTACGATAACCGTGCAAAGCAAAAGGTAGCATCTCGTGCCAATCCTTATAAGTCACCACCATCTTCTGAATGATCTTCTTGATATTCTTATTGGCCGCTTCGACAACGCCATTCATCTTGGGTCGGTAAGGGGAAGAGTTGTGATGTTCGATCTTGAAGTTCTGACAGAGCTCCTTCATCATTTTTTTATTCAGGTTTGAACCATTGTCAGTGATTATCCGCTCGGGGATCCCATATCAGCAAATGATATCTCTCTTGATGAATTTGGCCACCACCTGCTTCGTTACATTTGCGTAAGACGCCGCCTCTACCCACTTGGTGAAATAATCGATTGCTACTAAAATGAACCTGTGCCCATTAGAAGTCGTCGGCTCGATCTTTCCAATCATATCGATTCCCCACATCGAGAACGGCCATGGTGATGACATCACATTCAGAGGAATCGGAGGCACATGGATTTTATCCGCGTAGATTTGGCACTTGTGGCACTTCCTCGCAAACTTGAAACAATCAGTTTCCATAGTCAGCCAAAAATAACCTGCCCGCAGCAGCTTCCTCGTCATAGCATGCCCACCAGCATGCGTACCAAAGGTACCCTCATGTATTTCCTCCATGAGCAAATTTGCCTCTCTTTCATCTACGCAACGCAACAGCACCAAGTCGTGGTTTCTTCTGTACAAGACACCATCTGGATTCAAATAGAAATTACCCGCTAATCTCCTGAGAGTCTTCTGATCTTGACTGGATGCCCCAGCCGGATACTCTTTGTTTTTCAGGAAATTAAGGATATCAAAATACCACGGTTTATCATCGGACGCCTCATCAATAGCAAACACAAATGCTGGTCTATCAAGTCGAGAGATAATGATTCTGGGAGCTTCGTTCCAGAAGTTGACCTTGTACATGGAAGACAAAGTAGCTAGGGCGTCAGCCATCTGATTTTCTGCCCGCGGTACATGATGCAATTCAACCTTGTCAAAGAAAGGCAACAATCTCCTTGCGTAATTCATGTAATGTATCAAGTTGGGCTGACGTGTCTCCCATTCCCCTTTGATCTGATTCACGACCAGACCTGAGTCTCCGTATACGTCTAGATTCTTGATTCGCAAATCAATGGCTTCTTCAAGCCCCATTATACAAGCTTCGTATTCGGCTTCATTATTGGTAACTGCAAAGGTCAATCGGGCAGTAAACGGGATGTGCGACCCGTGTGGCGCAGTGATGATTGCCCCTATTCCGCTACCGTAAGCGTTCACAGCTCCGTCAAATATCATCTTCCATTTGGAACCCAACTCTGGTCCTTCGTCTGGCAACGGCTCTTCACAATCTTTCATCTTTAGGTACATGATATCCTCGTCAGGAAAATCAAACCTCATCGATTGGTAATCTTCAATAGGCTGCTCAGCCAAGTACTCAGACAACACACTCCCCTTTATAGCCTTTTACGAGACGTATTGGATGTCATATTCAGTCAAGACCATCTGCCAACGGGCAATTCTCCCTGACAACGCCTGCTTTTCGAATACATATTTGATAGGATCCATCTTCGAGATGAGCATGGTTGTATGATTCAGCATGTATTGCCTCAAACGCTTGGCGGCCCAGGCTAGCGCGCAACAAGTTTTCTCCAACATTGAGTATCGAGATTCACAATCGGTAAATTTCTTACTCAAGTAATAGATCGCATGCTCTTTTCTTCCTGTCTCGTCATGTTGACCGAGAACACAACCCATGCTTCCCTCAAGAACTGTCAAATACATGATCAAGGGTCTCCCTGCCACTGGGGGTATCAAAATAGGAGGCTCCTGCAAATACTGCTTTATTTTATCGAACGCCTTTTGACAATTTTCGTTCCACGTTACAGCTTGATCTTTCTTCAACAGCTTGAATAATGGTTCACACGTAGCAGTTAGGTGAGATATGAACCGGGCGATATAGTTCAACCTCCCTAAAAACCCGCGCACCTCTTTCTCTGTTTTAGGCGTCGGCATTTCTTGGATCGCTTTTATTTTAGCAGGATCGACCTCTATTCCTCTTTCACTTACGATAAACCCCAGCAGTTTACCCGATCTCACCCCGAAGGTGCATTTGTTAGGATTCAGTCTCAGCCTGAACTTCCTAAGCCTCTTAAATAACTTCAGCAGATTCACCAGATGCTCTTCCTCCGTCTGGGATTTGGCAATCATATCGTCAACATAAACTTCGATCTCTTTATGCATCATATCATGAAAAAGAGTCGTCATCGCCCGCTGATACGTTGCCCCGACATTCTTCAAACCAAAGGGCATCACTTTGTAGCAAAATGTTCCCCAAGGCGTTATGAAAGTAGTCTTCTCCATGTCCTCTGGCGCCATTTTAATCTGATTATAGCCTGAGAAGCCATCCATGAAGGAGAATACGGAGTATTGAGCAGTATTATCAACTAGTACATCGATATGAGGAAGTGGAAAATCGTCTTTTGGGCTTGCTTTATTCAAATCCCTATAATCCACGCACATTCGAACCTTGCCATCTTTCTTTGGCACTGGTACGATGTTAGCAACCCATGAGGGATATTTTGTCACAGCCAGGAAACCAGCATCCCACTGTTTTTGAACTTCCTCTTTGATCTTCACGGCCATATCTGGTCTAGTTCTGCGAAGCTTTTGTTTGACCGGCGGGCATTCTTCTTTCAGTGGCAGACGGTGCACAACCATATCTGTATCAAGCCCTGGCATATCTTCATACGACCAAGCGAATACATCACTATACTCTCTGAGCATTTCAACCAGTCTTCGCTTGATATCGCTCTACAGTGCGGCCCCGATACGAATATTCTTCTCAACCCCTTCCGACCCCAAGTTGATAATTTCGATGACCTCTTCGTGAGGCAGAATGACTCTTTCCTCTTGCTTCACCAACCAAGACAGTTCTTCAGGAACGTCACTATCTTCGACAACCTCTTCTTCGGCCTGAAATACCGGGTGTTCAAAGTCGGGACGAGTCATAGGTGGTTCAAGGATGTCATCTGAAAGTGTTATCCTGCAAAAGAATGGTTAAATGCTTCAAAATGCGTATAAAGCGAATAACCACGTTGCCATTTTATTGAAAAGTACAAAACAAGAAAAACAGAGATTACACTATTTGCACGTGAGAAAACGCCTTTTATTTAATGATAAACACGTAATGTTCATAACAGCACGGCCCTAAGCAAATCCTGATGCCCCGGGCAAGACATCAGATTGTTCAACAATTAATAAAACAAAGCATTACTGTTTAAGAGTCACAGGAACAAGCTCCTGAATAGACCAGTTGCACAGTCCCTGTCCTGGCGTGCTTGGTTGAATCCAGGCATCCATATCACAGTCACTGTCTCCTTCGTCAGACTCCGAAACAGCATTGATGGTTTCATGACATACTCCACTGGCAGAGATGGTTATTGGCCCTCTGAAACGGGGTGCCCCCACAGCAGGTGTTGATGACGACGGTTGGTACCCCAGCCCGAACCGGTCCATCTTCACAGGAATATCCAGCACTTTGCCCCAGCCCTTTGCTTCTCCTGCCTCCACCAGAGCTTGAGCTTCTTTATACGACGAGACGGCTATCTCCGACACTTTGCTCGGCCCGGGACCTTTGTCCTTGATACGCAACCCTTCAAATGCCTGGCAGGGTGTTTCGTGGATCTCTCCATCGACCTCCACATATTTAAATGACGACAGATGGCTGACCAGGATGTCTTCTTCTCCGCATACGGTGACTACGCTGTCCCCCACCATATATTTCAACTTCTGATGCAGGGTAGACGTGACTGCCCCGGCCCCATGAATCCAGGGTCTTCCGAGCAGGCAGCTATAAGCGGGCTGGATGTCCATGATATAGAATTCGGTCGCAAACACTTCCGGCCCCACCTGTAGAGGCAGTGTTATCGATCCGAAAACTGTTCTCCGCGTGCCATCAAACGCTCTAACTACCAAGTCACTGGGCGTGCACAAGATTCCTCTGACATCTAACTTCATCATCGCTTTCTTGGGCAGCACATTCAAAGACGATCCGGTATCGACCAATACATGCGACATTACTGATCCTCTACACTCGACAGATATGTGCAGCGCCATATTATGATCTCTCCCTTTCGGGGTCAAATCGAAGTCGGTAAAGCCCAAGCTGTGGCCTGCATTCACATGTGCCAACACTCCTTCCAGCTGATTCACGGAGACGTCTTGGGGCACGAAGGAAGTATCCAGGACTTTCAGCAAAACATTTCTGTGAGCTTCAGAACACAAGAGCAACGACAATATAGATATCTTGGACGGCGTCTGTTGCAGATGCTCCACAATCTTATAATCACTTTTTCGAATCAAGCACATGAATTCTTCTACATCTTTCGATGCCGATGCTTTTTCGCTTGCCTGCACTGGGACATTTTCAACCATCTTCCTTTTCCCCTTTGCCAATCTTTCGTCCTCCACCTCAGGCGATATGAAGATCCTACCACTCCTCGTCATGCCTCCCGAACCGACCACATTCTCTACAGTCTCGGCTGGTTGCTTATTAACATCAATCTTTATCCCGTCACAATACACCTCCAGCCCATATGACCATGGGACCGCTTTTGTGTTCTCGTACGGGATTGGTTCGGCCTTAATTATGGTGATCGGCGATCGCTGGACCGGTGCTGTTATATTGATTGTCTTTCGAGGAATCGTTACAGTGGCCACATCACTCTGATAATCTGCTACTGCCCCTGCCGGCTCTTCAGTTGCTGCTCGGTCAAACTGCAATGTGCCGTCATCAACTAAAGCCTGGATGCCTTTCTTCAAATCATCACACCCCCCAGCTAGGGTCCAACATTCCAAGCAATACTCGTCACATCCTGGATAAACACCCCCTTGCAACAATCTGCTTTTTATCTCGCTCAGCGGCGTCTTTAAATCGTCGACATTCATAATCAGATTCAACCCTTCCTCAGTCAGAATGGCGTTTGCCCCATGATTAGGCATGGGCTTCTGCACTATATTCGGCCCTGCCGTTCCGAAATTGATAGCTTTATTGTCCAAAAGATCCTGCACGACATGCTTAAAAGCATGGCAACCCTCTACATCGTGGCCCGGAGCCCCAGAATGAAACTCACAGTGCCTGCTTGCATCATAACCATACGGAGGGGTTCCCGTTATAGGTGCCAGAGTTCTCTTCTCTACCAAATTTAGACCCAACAGCGTCTGCAACAAATCTGCATAGGTTGAGGGAGGCTTCTCAAACACTCTTCTTGGTTTACCACCCTGGAATCTTCGCTGAGCAGGCTGTGCCCCTTGCTGTGGCTGCTGCTGCTGCTGCTGTTGTTGTTGTTGCATTGGTTGCTGCTGAAACGGTTGTTGTTGATATGGAATAGTAACACTCGCCACCTGCTGCGGCTGATGATATTGGTTCCGACCTCTGCCTCGGCCTCGGCCTCGGCCTCCAAATACTGCGCTTGCCTCGCCCTGACGGCGCCCACCAAAAGCCTTCCTATTGCTGCCAGATGCATTTGATTCCTCAGCCTGGAACCTGCCTTGCTTAATGTTGTTTTCAATCTTTTCCCCCATCAGAATCAAGTCTGAGAAACTGGCCAAAGATGTGTGAAACAACTTGTCATAAAACATGCCCGTGAATGTGCCGATGAACATGTCGTTCATTTCCTTGTCTTCTAAAGGAGGACGGACCCTGGCAGCCATATCACGCCACCTTTGCGCGTACTCTTTAAAGCTCTCACCCTTCTTCTGAGACAACCCTGTCAATTGGACCCGATTGGGCGCCAAGTCGCTGTTATACTTATAGTGAGCTACAAATGCCTCTGCTAGCTGTTTCCATGTCTTGATATTAGTTGGCTCCAATCCCATATACCACTCTAGGGAAGGGCCTGACAGACTATCTTGAAAGAAATGCATTAGCATTCTCTCATCAGTTGAATATGCAGACATCTTTCTGTAATAAGCCCGCACGTGCACTTTCGGACAAGTGTCCCCTTTATACTTATCAAATGTAGGAGCTTTGAATTTTATTGGCACCCTCAAGCCAGGTACCAGACCCATTGTTGACATGTCTAAGCCCACAGCACATTGGTTCAGGACCCCCCTCATCTGCTCTTCTAGCATTCTGATCTTCTGGGAGTCATCCATCGGCCCTTCGAAACCTCCGCCGGAGAAAGCGTCCTACTGCTGATCTTCTTGCCACATACCATTCCCAGCTCCATACCCACCATATCCATTATTGCGGCCAGCTCTAATCTGGTTCATCACCGGGCCTCGGCCTCTGTTGCCGTATCCCTGAACACCTCCAGCAGGCCCAAAAGCCATTAACCCAGCGCCGTTTCCATTTCCGAAACCTCCGTAACCCTGATTGGCCACACCATCTTGCCCAAAGCCTTGAGCATTGAAACCATATTTCCCAGCGTTATCGAATCCCTGATCATTGAACCCGAATCCAGCATTACCGAAGCCGTTGCCTCCCATATTATCACCCAAGTTGACATCACCAAGCCCAACGTTATGGACAGCAGTCTCGTTCCCAACTCCGACGTTACCGTTCCCAGCAGCGGTAGCGTTGTTGACATTAGCAGCAGGTATATTGACTACAGGTGGAGCCACTGGCGTGGGAGTGCCATCTCCCTGAACAGTATCGACTCGCACAGACTGATGATCCTCGTTACCGTGACCGGCGTTTCTGACCAACAGAGGCTGCACCATGGCTTGCAAATTCTCCTGACCTTTTGCAATAGCTTCCATGGTCTGCATAAAGAGAGCGAGATTCTTGCGCACATCTTGCATCTCGTTCTGCATTTGATCCATGATTCTTCGACAGTTGGTGCGAGTGGAATAGCGGTGCGGGTGCTGATCTGCAATCCTGGAAAGTACCTGGTACAGAGCAGGAAATAAGACACCATCCAAAGATTACCTGTAATGCAATATGAATATGAATGCAATGCAATGTGTGTCTGTGCATTAGGGAAATTCATTCCCCGATTCTAGTGTGAAGGTGCCGGTGCAATGACAGTGCTAGCAATACAAAGATCGGAGTTGAATCACAGAAAGCCTCATATATTGCAGAGAACCAATGAGCCCAGAATACAATATCACTGAGAGTACAATAAGAAGGCATGACCTCAACCAACAATCCTGGTGATGGTCAGCACTATGCAAATAAAGCATACGAGTTACTACATGAAATGATCAAACACTCTCATAAGTCTGGTACTCTTCTAGCAACTTCTTGGTCTCCGGATGACTTGGTCTGGTAAGCAGCCCTTCAACAAGTTGGTTTCTTTTCTTAAGAACACGTCGCACGTCTTCAGCAGTTTCCTCCCATGCCCCTTCTCCGAAGCGATCCTCTAGTTTACGCTTCTGAGACACAGCTTCGTCCCTGCCTTTGATGGCCTTGTTCAGTGCATTCTGGAGACTATACCGGGTCATCACTTCTTCTTCACACTTCTTGATGCTAGACTTCAACTGCTCTTCGAGGTCGAAAATTTGTTGCTTCAACTTATCTTCCCTCTTCTTATTGTTGGTGAGCGTAGCATTCCAAGTCTTATTGCAAGAAGAGATCTCTCGGTATGCTGCGTCGAGCGCCTTCTTTTTGGATTCCAGCATGTCATGGGAGCTTCTGAACTCTTGCCCCAGACATTCGCGCTTCTTCCTCTCTTCAGTCAACTCAGCCCCTAGTCTGTTCATTAGCTCAATCTGCTGTTGGAAAGCATGCACGGCCTTGTTTTTCTCACTGTGTACCTGAGCTAGCTCTTGCTCTAGCCCTTCATTGATCTTCATCAAGGCTTCTTTTTCTTTCACAACTTGCTCATAGGCCTCCCTAGAAACAGTAGTTGGCTATTCTACCGGAATAAGAACAGGGATTGGCGCTGCTGGAAATGGCATCAACAACTGACTTGCTCTCTCCTGGATCCAAACTCTGTAAGGTGTATAAGCCTGACAGTCGTTCTTCCCTAACAACGGCCCCCTTCGGTTAATACGCGTCCAGGCATGCTGAAGCTTGGCTAGCAACTCTCCCTTCAAATCACCGGTGAAGTACAGAGATTCCTGTACTTCCTCCTCTTTGGGTGGGTTCTTCAGCGCATATCCGAATTGGCGAATGAACAGAGAAGGGTTGTAATTGATACACCCTTTCCTTCCTATCAACGGAACATTAGGGTACCCAGAACAACTGAAGATAAGCTCGGATCCCAGCAGATCTCTATCAAACCATTCAACATCTTCAGAAGATAACCTCATCAGGCGCTCTGGCCAGCCAACTGGGACTGTAGTCTCTATGACAGATCTTCTCTTAGGAAGGTGGCTCTCAAACCACATACCCAGCAATGGTACACAGAAGTGAACATTCTTCCCTCTTCCCTTCTCATTCTTGTAATGCAGTGAGTGGTAGAAATCTCCGAGCAAGGTAGGTACAGGATTACCAGCGGCAAACAAGTAGAAGGCGTCGAAGTCCACAAAATCCGGTACATTGGGAAACAAAACTATGCCATAAATGCACAGAGCCAACACGGCATTGAAGGCAATCCAGCACCCGCTCTTAGCGTACTCCTGGGCTTTACCAATCAAGAACTGGAGTGAGAAGCCTGGAACTCCACGGGAAACAGTAGTCAACAATTCAGAAGCATCCATGTGCAAAGCTTTGGCCAAGTCCTCTAGCTTGGGCTTAGCGCCAGAATGAATGAATGGAACCTGGTTCTGCACGGGTAGCTCAGTAAACTCCACATACTCTTCAATGGTAGGCCCCAGAATAAAATCAGCAAACGTAAAACATCTCAATGCGGGGTCATAGAACTGCATCAAGGTGTACAGCCCGTTCATCTCATCAGCAGTGGGCTTGTGGACTAATCTCAGTAATCTCCCATGACTCATTCTGAAGCTTCTCCTAACCTCCTCATCAGCAAGAGATATCAGACCGAGCAAAGGAGTAATATCAGGTGCAGGCAGCTTATACGCAACTGTTTTCCTCAAACCAGCCATAATCAATACTCAGAAGTCTGGGCACTAGAACCAGGGGATATGCAAATGCACCTGCAGCACAGACACACGTTAATGGGATGCAATGATAATGAGTATGCAAACAATGCAATGCAAGTGACATGCCACAGGGACCAAATGCCGTAGTTAAATAGCCTGAACCATATCAAGAAGTCTCAGATAGACTCTCTAGAAGTCCTCAAACCCTGGTCTCAGATAGACCTAAAACAAGGCTCTAACAACGGTCTCTGACAGACTTCAAACCATAACTCCAACTGGTCTCTGGTAGACCTCAAATCACATCTCCAACTGGTCTCTGACGGACCTTAGAACTCTCCAACTGGTCTCTGACAGACCTCCGAACTCTCCAACTGGTCTCTGACAGACCTCAGAACTCTCCATAAATACTCAAGATCTCTGATCAAGAAATAAACCGGTAGTCTGAAGGTCTAGTTACCTGCATAACCCCAAACCCTCTCACAGGTGGATGTCCTAGTAACTGACAAAGGTATGGCATCCTATGCGGTCGTCGGCGTCACAGACTTTCAGGGTTGATGATACGATTCCCAAAAGGAGTGGCATCATCAAATCCTGAAGAGGCCTCACTTAGCCAACTTCCAAATGATCGGTCCCCAGAGTCGACAATTCAACTAACCAGCAACCCACGCCAACCAAAGGAAGGGGCAGGAGGCCAACCAGAGGAACCTCGTCTGAGTGTAGATTTCGCGGGACACCAAGGCAAGCAAAGAAAGCGGGCGCCAACTAATCTCTACTCTAAGTCTAAGGTGCACTCAAGCCCAGGTCCGGCTTCTCACTCAATATCAGACCACCCATCACAACCCCCAAATACAGCAATAATGACAATAATAATATGCTGAAAGTAAAGGTCAGAAATATAAATCCATACAAAATCCTCGACGGGAAAACAAGCGTTAGGATTGACTCTCTTAAGGGACGTTGGATCCCAAATGCATAAGAACCATCGCAGTCCTTAGCAGCCAGGGGACGTTGGGTCCCCAACAGAGTCGCCAGCTGTCGCTACTGCGAAAATCGGCGCCGGCTGAACAGAAGAGTCGCCACCGCGCGTTATTTATCCCACGGGAGGGAAAGGAAACGCTCAGAGTAAACCTCGCACAACACGGGAAAGGTATGGTCGTCGCAACCAAAACCTGGATTCGGGAGTCGGTTACGCAAGGGGAAGGTATTAGCACCCCTCACGTCCATCGTACTCGACGGGATCCACGCTTGTTCTCGAGTATGGATTGTTATTCTATCTATTCTATAGGTCAGGGGTTAAAAAGAAAATAAAATGACTCGGCAAAGTATCGCACTTTATGCCTACGTATTCCCGTCTGGAACGAGAAATCAGAGTCAACGTAGTTCGCCTACCTACGGGAAAGGAGGGGAAGGTTGCTCGCTAGGATATCGCATCCTATGCCTACGTACTTTCACACAGCATGAAAGATCAGAGCAAACGTAGTTCGGGCCATGTACGACACAAGTCTGTCTTGATTGTTTTTATTCCTTCTGAAAAAGGTTTTTCTGATTAACAGTCCAAGCGGACAAAAACGACGTCTTGATGAGTTCACATTCTTTTACGAAAGAAGTGTCTTTTATTGTGTTTGAAATTTTATTGTATTTTTTTGTTTGTTTTGAGAAAGAAAGAGACAGAACTCTAACTTACGGTTGCGAAGGGAATCAAACTAACCTAATGTTATCATGCATGGGTTAAGACCTAATGTCTATCATGCTCCTCTCTTGCGCAGAGAGAAACAGAGATCCTAAGGGATAAACGGAAACAGAAACAATAGCAGATATATACAGTAAAGCAGTAAAATGCATGAATGCAGCAATACAAGCGAGGCAAGGGAGTCCCACTCAACCTCGAACCTAGAAAACAATAGGCAAAAGTGAACAGACTTCACTTTCAACCCAACAGGGTAAACAGCAAACAATACAGTCCAAAAAACCAATCAATACATCAGAAATGAACAACAACTAAAATAAACAGCCACAGCAGCTCTGCATCAACACCTATCTTCAAGTCATCTCCAATCAGCTACAAGCTTTTGGCAAGCCTCAGTCTCTATCTCTACAGCCTTCAAGCAAGGTCTTTGTCATCAATCTTCAGTCTACGATGGCTTTTCTTCAAGTCTCAAACCTCCAGGATGAGGAATCAATCACAAGAGTGAATTGGGTGTTAAGCAATTAGTTGACTACCAAGGGTGGCAAACAAACTGCTACTAACACATAAGATATTTTCTCTCAAGAGTTATATCTCTTAGACATTAGCACCAAGCCTTCCAAAGGAAGGGGGTGAGTGTCTTAGAGATACTCTGCATCACAGAGAAGAATGGAGGCAATCAAGACCTTCCATGTTTGAGAATCAAGTTGACTACTCTAGGGCTCTGCCTAACTCCTAGATCCTACAAACTTCAACAGCTGCCAGCACAGAATCTCCTCATCAACTCTGGAAGTTGGTCTTCAGTTCCTTGATCTCCAATGGCTTCATCATCAAAGTCTTCAGCTCTCCCCAAATCCCAAACAAACCCAATACCCACACAGACAAATTATAATCCCCAAAGAGGGCACACCACACCAGTCAAGCAAATACAGACAGTATTAATAGCAGTAGGGGAATCCTGATATTTTCTAAGGGATCTAATAACTACCCATAATCCCTATAGTCCCATACCCCAAACTTTCAATCTCTAAATCCTAAGGGAAAAGAACTACTTCACCTATGTTGTCACTTAAACCCTAATTTTGTTCATGTTATTCACACCTAAACTAATCACCTAAAACTAAGTCCTAAAAATGGGAACTAAATTTTATACACAAGCTAACATTATCTACTAATCAACCTAAAAAGAATGGATGAAAAATATTAAAGCAACTAATCGAACTAAAATCACCAAATTCATGTATCAAACAAAATATTATTTACACCTAATTAAAAGAAAAATATACCAAAAATATTAAAATGAAATGAACTATTAATTTTTTTATATGATAATTTTCTTGACAAAATTATGAAAAGCATGCAAAAAGAACCAATGAAAAATAAGCATTTTATGATTTGTTATGATTTTTTGAAGATTTAATGTTTTTAAAAGAAAATAAAATGAATCAATATGGATGCAGGGTGCAGAAAGTAGGAAATTCAGTTAAAACAATAAACTGGGCCATGCAGTGGGGGTACGAATAACAACTTTGCACTAGGCCCAGGACGCTCAGAAAACCAACAAAAATTAAAAAAGGGAAAACGGTGTAAATAGCAGATATTACAGTTCATATGAGTATTGGGCTCGATTGGAGGGGTGTCAAAAGCAAGCGAATGTGAGGCCCAGTCTGAGGGAAATAAATGAAACGGTGCGTTTCGCACCCAGGGTTTCCCTCCGTTTTCGTTTTAAACGCCAGCCACACGATGAGATCTTCAGTCAAGGTCAAAATGTCCATCCAACGGCCTGAGGTCATCGTCTACCTCCAGCAAACCCTAGCTTCAAAAAAGCTTCACCATGCACGCATTCTTCCACTCCTCTGTTCTCTCTCCATTCACCATGAAATCACACCATTCCAAAAGCAAAGTTGTCCTATAAACTTCCCTCTACGCAGCCATGACCATAACTTCTCCTAAAACTCAAGCAACAATAGAACCCGATGGGAATAACAGTTCTGATCCACCATTAATACCTGTGATCGATTGCTTCAATTCTCACCAATTATTGTCCTAAACTCATCTACATCTTATGCTGATCATAGCAAGCAAATGAACTAAGATTTTCATGCTCTAATCCAAGAGTTATTCATCCAAACAGATCTTGCACTCCATGATCAAACTCCATGAAAGCTCTCCAAACTCACCAAACTCAGTCATCTATCCTAGCTTAACCTTTCTATGCTAACAAAACCTAATAATCCTAACCTAAATAGCCAATTCGAATGAGAAACATACCTGGTGCAATTGATGAAAACAGGTGCTAAATCCTCTTGATCCAAGGCTTGAAGTGAGTGGAAAATGATCCAAGAACTTGATGATGAGTTCTGTATGCAACCAATGATGCTCCAAGGCTTTGAATCTCCCAATTCCAAAATTCTTGCACTTTGAATGGTGAACTTGCACAGCTCGAATCCACCTCAATTCTACCAAATGATTGTATGAATTATGATCTATGGATGATGATGATGAATACCAGATCAAGAATGGTGAAAATTGATGAGAATTTGAGAGAGTTTGATTTGATTTTGCAAATTGGAAAAAGTGTGTGAAACTTGTGTTTATGAACAATATGAAGCACCAACCCTTGCATGAACCTCTTCATATCAATATATACATGACATTAGAACCTCCTAGAACTTTGGAGAAGCTTCCCATGCACATTTTCCTTACATTTTGGATTATGTAACTTTCATTGCAAGTAACCTTGAATAACTTCCAAAACTTGAACCAAGCTCAAAATTCTACTTTATCCAATGTTCTCAAAATGATTTTTCCATTCAAAATGACCTATAATTTCACCTCATTTGGCCAAAATATGAAAAATCTCATTTTTTAGGTCATTTTTATTCATTAAATCCACCAATTTTGAAACCTTGTGCTATGAATCCTTCCAATCTTTCATGGTCACTTTTATATACTCAAAATGTCATTTGGAACAAGTTTTATGTTGTGAAGTTTTCCATTTGAAACTTCCTTGTATGAGTTTTGGGCATAGGCTTGAAATGACCTGTAATTCTCAGATGACCAAAATACCCTTTGCTTGCCAAGACCATAAGTAGAGTTCCACAAATCATATGAAGGCATACTATACCATTCTAGAAATCTAAGACAATGAGGAACAACTGTTATGTTGGCCATAAATTCATTTGAAATTTCCTTGAGGGGTAAAAATTGCTTGGAAGTCAAGTCACTTTCACAGACAAAATTTCAGATACCTCAGATGACCTGTAACTTGCAAGGACCATAACTTGAGTTCTATAAATCTCCTTAATGTATTCTACCACTCAAATTAAAGGTATTTAGATCCTCTACAAGTTTCATGTTGGCCAAGGATCCATTTGAAGCTTTCATTTTGACTTATATTGCTTGGAAATTTGACCTAAACTAGGGGATTTTACACAGAAACCCTAATTTAGAAACTCCTCTTCTCCTTGATTTCTCTTGAATTCTTCTTGGCACAACACCATATCCTTATTCTTCATGTCAAATGATGAACCCCACATCTTTCCAATAGCCCTTAATGCCTTTCAATCAGTCAATTGACCTAGAGTTGACCCAGGGTTGACCCAGATGAAACCCTAGTTGACTGTCTTCAACTGCAATACTTGTGGTCACAACAATGACTTGTCTCCTTCTCCAAATGGCTTTCTAAATCTCCCATGATGTCCAGATACTCTCCATGCTCCATTCACAGCTCACAACTTACTTGTTGATCCCCAGATACCCTCAGTTAGGAGATAGATGAACTGCTTGATCCATTGACTTGATAGCTTCCAAATTCTTTCTGATGACCTGAATGGGATTGAATTAGAATAATAAACTCTTGATAGGCTCATAGAGATGAGAATAATGATTGGTCCCTGCTGGATGGTTAGACTATGCTATGCTATGCAGATGATTAGACTATGTACATGACTCTCTATGCAAATGCTGATGCAATTGAAACATAAACCAATTAGAAAAGGTTGAGCAAATTTTAGGGTGCAACAATAAGGATTAAACACAATCGAACCCAAACAATCAACATTGGATGGAAAACACAAGAAATGAAAAATGTTATCACACTCGCTAACCTTCGCCTGTCGAAGCATTTAGCGAATGCTCGCTGCTTCACTCGCCTGGCGAACTCGCTGGCGAAGACAGGCAGCAGCTACTATAAGTGTTTGCTCCCTACTCACTGGTTCACTCGCCTGGCGAACTCGCTCGCCACCTCCTTCGCCTGGCGATCACGCCAGCGAAGGCTGATCTTGGCTATGTAATGGTTCGCTACCCACTCGCTGGGCTTCGCCTAGCGAACCTTCGCTTCTGCTCGCCTAGCGAACGCTAGCGAATCTACGAACTCAGAACCCCAAACAGTCCAAAATCACCAAATCATCACAAAATCAACCGATTTAATTCCAACCAGTTCCAGTAGTTTTAGCCCATCATTACTCGACTAAACTAATCCATTTATTTCCGATTCTAACCGTTCAAAACTCGATTTCTACCGATTAAATCTCTTCTGCCCTAAAATGGGGATATGTAGAAAAACATCCAACAATCCAAATGCACACACATACATGATCACAAACATTGATAGGATAATAACATTTCACACCCTTACCTTGATTAATCGGAAGTTAGAAGTTGTTCTTGACCTTTCCAAGCTTTTTTCCCCTTTTTCTCCTCTTTTCTCCTCTTCCTCTTTCTTTCTCTTCTTTTCTCTTATGTTTCTATCTTCCTTCCTTTCTCTTTCTCTTTTTCACTTATACTCTTTCTATTCTATTTCTCTCCAAATATCCATTAATCCATTTCTCACAAAATATCTCAACTTAACATTAAATACTTAATGTCTAAAATACCCTCCAATCTATTTTCCTCGAAACTCTCAAAATCGTTAAAATAGCTTAATATGCAAACATAACATACTAACATATAAATTCCACAATTAAAATATTAATCACCCAAATCAATTAATATAAATAATTAATTATCAAAAATTGGGCTGTTACATCCAACACATACCCATAGTAAAAAATCAGGTCGCTAATGATTTAGCGCAGATTGCCTCAGGATATAAAGTGTTGAAGGAAAACCTTTAAGAAGCAATTGAGGCAAGAGGGAAAATACTGATAGTTGGATTGTGCCCATCAGATTTAGAGACAACTAAGCTTGGGTGCCTAAATGGAGAAATTTTTGAAATTTTTGCCATAGATGGTCTAATAGACAGAGATTAGAGAAAGCCTATAGTCGAGTACCTACAAAATCCAACGGGTTCTACAGATCGAAGGATCAAGTATCAAGCATTAAGTTACATGCTCATGGGTAATGAGTTGCTAAAAAAGATGCTTGAGGGAGTCTTGTTGAAATGCCTTAGTGAAACAGAGGCATATTTGGCACTTTCGACAATTCATAGTGGGGCCTGTGGAGCACACCATGTTGGCCACAAAATGAAGTGGTTATTGTTTCGACAAGGATTGTATTGGCCTATGATGCTGAACCATTAGTGAATGTGGGTCAAGAAGACGTCATCAAATTCATCCAAAATCACATTATTTATAGATTCGGTATCCTAGAGACTATTACGACAGATCAAGGATCAGTTTTCACTGGTCGAAAGATGCAGGAGTTTGCCAAAGAAATAGGTTTTAAGCTCCCAACTTCTACACCCTATTATGCACTGGCAAATGGGCAAGTCGAAACTGACAACAAGGTAGTAATTGGACTCATTAAGAAGCATGTAGGAAAGAAGCCTAGAAACTGGCATAAGACATTGGACCAAATCCTTTGGGCATGTCGAACGCACCTAAAGAGGCTACCAGTACTACACCATTTTGACTTACTTTTGGCCATGATGCAGTATTACCTGTCGAGATATGCTTACAATCTGTGAGAATCCAAAGGCATCATGAAATCCCATCTCAAGATTATTGGGCTATGATGATGGATGAACTAGTAGATCTAGACGAGGAAAGGCTTAAGGCCTTAGAGTTACTAAGGATACAAAAGCGAAGGGTTGAGGAATCCTACAATAAAAGGGTTAAGTCTAAAACCTTTCTAGATGGAGACCTAGTATGGAAGGTAATTTTTCCTATGGATCGAAGAGATAGAACTTTGGGTAAATGGTCTCCTAAATGGGAAGGCCCATTTCAAGTCATACAAGTATTCTCCAATGGTGCTTATGAAATTGAAGAGTTAGACAAAGACAAACGAATCCTGAAAGTAAATGGCAAATATTTGAAAAATTATAGGCCTATCTTACAAGAGATTCATGTCGAAACTTAAAATTTATTAAGAAGGCACCAAGGCCAAAATAGGCCAAACAAGGATAACATGGCATACACAAAACAAAAGTCCATACAACAATTCATGACTTAAATACAAGGATCAATCAAAATCCCTCAAATCAATGGACTTGAGGTATTCCATATAATCCTCATCAGCTTCATCCTCAGAATTGGTAGTGCGAGGACGTGCTTGCTTGGATACCTTCATTCTGGTTTCCTTCGTTTTCACGGGAGGGGGTGCTCCAGTGGAGGCCTCAGGTTTTGTGGCTTCCCTAGTCGCCGCCACCACCGTAAGTTCCTTTGAACCTTTTTCCTGGTCCTTAAGAGTGGGTTTTTTTGGATTGATTTTCATACTCGCTTTGCTGAGTAAAAGACATGGTTCAGGAGAAAGAAGGATTTATAGAGGAAAGACTAGGTATGGATTGGTCAGTTAAACGGCGGAAGTCTATTTGTCTTGGAAGTATGCCTAAAAAGGCTATGCTTTAAATACCATAATAAAGCTAAAAGCCTATGTCGTTGGAGCAATAAATGAAGCTGGGAAAAGGCGTTTTCTAGGAAAGGAAGAGGCCTTAATCACACATTAAACTCAAAATTGAGGTTATAAAAAATAACGTGTCATTCATGTGCCATAGTAATAAAAACAACAACATGTCGAAAGACATAATATGGCGCAGATAATCAAATTACAAAAGTAACATATTGTCATTACATAAAGATGGCTCGAAAGGCCATAAAATCAATGGCGATTACAAAAAGCAGAGGTCGAAAGGGGATCAGAAAGGAAGCTTTGATTTGAGCTGAGCAAAAGTATTCGTGTGATGACTAAGGCGAGCCTCACACAAGGATTTTTCGAGCCTGGCTACTGCGAGTTCTTTTTCCAATTTTTGGGCCGCATCAATGAAGTCAATAGTGCTCTTCATCTCTTGGGTCATGTCAGGGGCACCAAAGCGTTGCAACTCAAGGTTACGTTGTTCAGCATTAGAGATCTTCGTTTGAAGCTCCTTGATTTGTTGCTGCCACGCCTCAATGTCCTTCTGATTGGAAATTATTTCTTCCTGACATTGTTTATGGGCAGCTTCCAACTGTTCGACCCTAGCCTCTGACTCTTGTGCACCAGTCCAGGCTGCACTTTCTTGACCAATTGTAGCTTCGATTGTCTTCACGAGAGAAGGGAGCTTTCGAACTTCTGAAGATAAATCGTCAACCACAACCATCAACTCAAGCAAGAAACCATGAATTTCTGGGCTAAGCGTAGTAAGGTTCATTTTCTTGAGTTGATCCTTTAAAAAGAGTCGAGAGGTGGGGTCTAAGGCCAGGACATTTTGGATATCTCCTCTGAAGAGCTTTTTCTTGATGGATTGGAGAATTGGACCAGCGAAGTCATCTGAGGCAGGACGACTGGGAGGATTCAAAGAAGCAAAAGAAAAACCACATTTTTGCCCAAGGATCCTCTTAGCATATTCCCGAGGATTCGACCACTTATGAGCTGCTAAAAGATCTTCAGGGGTCACGATGGAAGGGAGAGTTTTCTTCACCACAAGTGAAGTATGTTGGGATTCAGGACCAACTTGATCTCCTTCATCCATTTCTTCTTCCTCTTCCTCTTCATCATCCTCTTCAGATTCTCCTTCATTTCCTTCTTCTTCATCCTCTTCTTGGTCCTTTTCTTCCTCTTCCTCAACTCTTACTGCTTCCTCTATATCATCAGCGGATGGGGGATTGTTTGGATTTTGAATAGGTTCAGGATGCATTTCCTTTAGCTCCTCACGAATAGTTGGGTGTGGACTGTCAGTTGTTGATGGGTCTGAAGGAGTACGGGCTTGTTTGACAGCCACCTCATCAGTGACCATAGGTTCAGCATGGTCGAGAGGTGGGGGACTCGAAGCATCGTCCTCCCCAAAGTTGAAACCTTCAGTTTGAGCTTGTTGCGTAGTGGTTGGCGCCGAAGGGGGTTTGTTTCCTGCAGAAGGAGAAATAAGTTGGTTTACCTCACTTAAGCCAGAGCCAAGATCCGAAGAAGGATGGTAAGTTGGCTCACCTTGGCTGTTGAGGGAATAAGTGGCAGAAGCACCTGAAATTGGAGGAGCATTGGTGTTGGTGGTATCAGCCTGAAAACACAAATGAAAGAGAATAAGGCTAAGAAGGTGCTTGACAAAGGTATATATGAAAAAATGTTGGTACACATACCTGAGATAGTGTATCACCAGGGTTAGCATTTTCACCCTCATGGTCGCCAGAAGTTAACTTCGAGGTAACCACAGGAGGTTATTCTTCGACGCCACCTAAAGTGGATGTCGACCCAAGGATTTTGGCCACCTTCGATGGAGGTGGGCCAGTAGGTCCAGATGCCTTGGTAGGTTTCTTTCTCTTTTTCACTAGAACCTCAGGAGATTCATCAGCATTTGAGGCCACAATGATGGGAGCATCCTTCTTGCCTTTCTTAGAAGGAGTTGAAGGTTTGCGCTCAGTCTGAGAAAATAAAAGAGACGATACAAGTGTGAGAAATGAGTCACATAGTGAGAAAAGAGGCAAATGCTATGAGATTTACCTGTCTTCCTTCCATTTCCTTGCTACTTTGAGAAGTAGCAACCCTAGTGGACAGAGCTTTCCTAGGCACAGCTGGAAAACAGAAGATGGTTGCCAGTTAAATATTGAGAGTTTAATTACATGATCATAAGTAAAAGACATCAAACCTTCATATATGTCAGATTCAACACGAACGTCCTGAACCCCTATATGAAGATGTCCTTTGAAACTGGCTAAAGTGTGCTTAGTCGGAACCACTCATCGAGCCTTTGGTTGAGACTGCTGTCGAAGAAGTTTTAAATCCTAACTACAGATAAACCAATATGGAAATGGAGGGGCAAGTTCCACTCCAAAATTAGCAGTAGGCAAGCGAGGGAATTTAGGGGGGAAAAGTTTAAAAGCTACTTCATAAATTTTCTCACGAGGAACGGTAGGAGGAATTTTTAAGGTATCCAGTTTTTGCAAAAAGTTTCTCTTCAAAGTAATAGTAGCCTCGTGAATGGTTCAACTAAAATCATCTGGCCGATAAACAGTTTCAAAGTATTTCTAGAAAGCTTGAATTTCTTGGATATGAGCGAGCTTACTCTTCTTCGTCTTGTCCTGTGTATCAACCCAATTTTTCAATAATTAATTATTCATATTAATTAATTGATTTATTTGGATGATTTTAATTATTAGAATTATTGGTAGATATTTGAGAGGAGAATATGATGGAAGGAAATAGAATGGAAAGAATATAAGGAAAAGATAGAAACATAAGAGAAAGAGAAGAGAAAGAAAGGAGAAGAGGAGAAAAGAGAAGGAAAGGAGGAAAAAGCTTGGAATCATCAAGAACAACTCCTAGTTTTTGATTTAATCAAGGTAAGGGTGTGAAATATCATTATATTGTCAATATATATGATTATGTATGATTGGTTTGGATTGTTTGATGTTTTCTCCATTTTCTAATTTTAGGGCATATATGAGTTTAATCGGTAGAATCAAGGTTTTAACAGTTGGAATCCGGAATAAATGGTGTAGATTAGTCGAGGATTGTTAGACTAAGAGTACTGGAACTCGTTGGAATTGAATCGGGTGATGTTGGGAGTTTTGGAGAGTTTTGGACAGTGAGGGTTTTGAACATTGCAGACGTTCGCTAGCACCTTCGCTAGGCGAACAGATCGCGAGTGTTCGCTAGCAACTCGCTAAGCGAGCAAGCGAGCGATTGGTCCCAGACTTGGACATAATTTATTTGATCTGGTTCGCTGGTAGCAAGGGGTGTAGCGAAGGATTCGCTAGGACCTCTCTGCAGCGAGTAGGTAGCGAACGAAGTCAGTAGCTTCTGTTTTTCTTCGCGAGCTTGTTCCCTAGGCGAACAGGTACCGAGTGTTCGCTAGGCGAGAGAGACAGCGAGCATGAAAGCATTTCATTTTCTTTGTGATTCCATCCGATGTTGATTGTTTGGTTCGATTGTGTTTGATCCTTATCGGAATGAATAGTTTATGTACTATGGTGTGATATGTTGTGGGTAGCCGTATGGCGTGAATCCTAGATTGTGGAATCAATTATGAATGTGGTCTTTTGATAATATATGCATTATTTAAATTGATTAAAAATGCATGATGATTGTGATTGAGCTCGTTGCCGTTGGCACGATGTTATTAATAATGCATGAGAACATATTGTGAATATGTGTGCATTGCTTGTAATTGTATGTGAAGACTGCATGAGAACATATTAGTGAATATGTGTGCGTTGCTTGATAAATATGGTGATGATGATTTGAAGTGTGAATACTTTGATTATGTGAAGTATGTTTTGTGTGCAATTATGTTATAATTCTTATGTGATGAATTATTAAGAATGCATGAGATTAAGATGCGAGAACGGTCTTAAGTGCATTTGGTTGTTGATTGCATATGCAGCATTTAGTCATGAGGCAATGCTTGCTAGTTTCGTGGAGACTAATAACTTGTCCCAAGCCTAGAAGAGTGGGTTTGAAAGCTTAGAGGACGGGCTTTTGTTGTTATTGGTCTAGAGGACGGACCCAATTTAAATGTATAAACCGAAAAATGATAACAAGTGTTGGTACAACGTGGCATGAGTTGCTTGGAGTTGCATTGAGTCACATAGCATAGAGATAAATGTTGTGTGAATGTATGCATATGTGTATATTGTGTGAATTGATGAGGATTATGGATGTGTGCATGATAAATATGCTTGATGATCATTCCATATTTGTTCGTGTATATACATATGTTGTAATGTATATGATGGTGATAATGAATTGTGGTGAGAATGCGGAATGTGTGTATTCTATGCTTATATATATAATTATATGCATTGATTATTATGATAATATTTCTCACCCTTTTGTTGTTTTATAATGCTCTATGAGGCATTGCAGATTAGCTTTGATGGAAGTCTTTTGTGAAGTATAGCTTCATTCTTTTGGTCGGTTAAGCTCTGATATGTAGCACCGGGTAGTTAGGATTGTATAGTATTCTTTTGGGATACATTTTGTATATGTATCCGTTGACAATGTTTATGTAAACATGAATGATATGTATTTATATGATTAAATGTTTAAAGTGATTCAATGTTTAGATTTTCCGCTTTTTATTCTAAATATTGAAATGTGGGTGTAAGGACTAAGTTCCTCTGTTGAAGCTACCCCACTGTTGCATATCTCTATTGAGCAGGTGTTGTATGTTTTATTTCACGTATTGTGTAACATGCTCCTTTTATACCATGTTTTCAATTATACTCTGATGAAATTTTAATATGTGCTTATATGATTTACTGTTTATTTGGGGGTATAGAAGGGGGTGTTACATTAGTGGTATCAGAGCAGGTCGGTCTGTTGACCAAGTTGTTAATGTGTTCATTCCCTTATGCATTTGGTATATGTGTGTAACACTATCCATATGGTTTTTCTAACGAGGATTTGTTGTGGGAATCAAGAACAATCGTTGCAGGCATGAATGATGAAGCGATTGCTGAGGCGTTGATGAGGTTGGCTGGAGCGATTGGGCAGAATCCTCAAGCCAATGTGAATGTTGGAAACAACGCCAAAGACAAGTTTCGTGCTTTAGGAAGGTTCCAAAGGAACAATCTACCAATATTTAAGGGAACCCATGAGCCTGACAAATCACAGGTATGGCTGAAAGCGATTGAGAAGATCTTTCGAGTCATGAACTGTTCGGATGCGAAGAGGGTGCAGTTTGACGCTCACATGCTTGAAGAGGAAGCTGAGGAATGGTGGGGTAACACTCGCCAAAGGTTTGAAGAGGATGAGATTGTGGTTACTTGGGATGTTTTTAGATAGGCATTTTTGGAGAAGTATTTTCCAGAAGATGTGCATGGTAAGAAGGAAATTGAATTCCTTGAGCTGAAGCAGGGTAACTCAACTGTGGCCGAGTATGCCGCAAGGTTTGAGGAATTGATTAAGTTTTGTCCTCATTATAACACTGCTAATGCTGAGAGATCCAAGTGTCTCAAGTTTGTGAATGGTTTGAGGCCTGAAATCAAGCAAGACGTTGGTTATCAGGAAATTAGGTGATTTTCTGAGTTAGTGAACAAGAGTAGAATTTATGATGAAGATAGTAGGGCTCGGTCTAGTCACTACAAGAGTTTAGATGATAAGAAGGGAAAAGGCCAATTTAGAGGAAAGCCGTATGTGACTCCTACGGATAAGGGGAAACAGAAAGCTGGTTACGGCAAGAAGCCGAGTGGGGGAGGAGCTTCCACCCCAGTAAGATGTTATAATTGCAGTGAAGTGGGACACCGTGCTCCTGAGTACAAGAGTGTTAGGATGAAGTGTTTCAAATGTGGGAAGCCAGGCCACAAAGCTCTTGAGTGCAGAAGCGGTGCGAATGTGACTTGCTACAACTGTGGTGAGAAAGGACACATTAGTACCAAGTGTGACAAGCCGAAGAAGACTCAAGGGAATGGGAAAGTGTTTGCTCTATCAGGATCGGAGACTGCTAGTGAAGATCGATTGATCCGAGGTATGTGCTTCATTAATGCTATACCTTTGATCGCTATAATTGATACTGGAGCTACACATTCTTTTATTTCCTTTGATTGTGTTAAGAGGTTAAATCTTGAGTTGTCTGTTATGAGTGGAGGTATGGTTATTGATACTTCTGCTATGGGTTCGGTAACTACCCCGTATGTGTGTTTGAATTGTCCGTTAAGTATTTTTGGTAAAGACTTTGGAGTTGATTTAGTGTGTCTTCACTTAGATCAACTTGATGTTATTCTTGGGATGAATTGGTTGGAACTCAATCGTGTCTATATTAACTGTTTTGACAAAATGGTTATTTTTCCTAAACCTGATGAGGAAGGAGATTTGTTTATAACTGCTAAGCAAGTGAAAGAATCAATGCAAGATGGTGCAAATGTATTTTTGTTGTTGGCAACTTTGAGCATTGGTGAAAGTGGAACAATTGATGCTTTACCAATTGTCCGTGATTTTTCGGAAGTTTTTCCTGAGGAGATAATATATTTACCGCCAGAACAAGAAATGGAGTTTGTGATCGACTTAATTCTTGAAACTAGTCCGATATCGATGGCTCCATTTTATATGTCCGCATCGGAATTGAAAGAGTTGAAGAGTCAACTTGAAGATCTACTTGAGAAAAGGTTTATTCGTCTGAGTGTGTCACCGTGGGGTACACCAGTGTTGTTGGTTAAGAAGAAAGAAGGTTCTATGAGGCTCTGTGTGGATTACAGACAATTGAACAAGGTGACTATCAAGAATAAGTAACCACTTCCGAGGATTGATGATTTGATGGATCAGTTGGTTGGTGCGAGTGTGTTCAGTAAGATAGACTGCTTTTAGAACGAGGTATGGACATTATGAGTATTTTGTGATGCCATTTGGTATGACTAATGCACCAGGTGTATTTATGGATTACATGAATAGGATTTTCCATCCTTATTTGGACAAGTTTGTGGTGGTGTTCATTGATGATATTTTGATTTATTCGAAGAGTGAAGAAGAACATGCCGAGCATATGAGGATTGTGTTATCTGTATTGAAAGAGAAGCAGTTATATGCTAAACTCTCTAAGTGTGAATTTTGGTTGAAGGAAGTGGGTTTCCTTGGTCATGTGATTTCGAGTAAAGGTATTGCAGTGGATCTGTCGAAGGTGGAAGTGGTATCGCAATGGGAGACTCCGAAATCAGTTTTTGAGATTAGAAGTTTTCTTGGTTTGGCGGGATATTACCGGAAATTCATTGAAGGATTTGCCAAGTTATCATTGTTGTTGACGCAGTTGACTAGGAAAAGTCAAGCTTTTGTTTGGAATGCAAAGTGTGAAGGAAGTTTTCAAGAGCTTAAGAGAAGATTGACGACAGCTCCTGTTTTGATTTTGCCGAATCCGACAGAACTGTTTGTTGTGTATTGTGATGCTTCTTTGATGGGTTTGGGAGGTGTGTTGATGCAAGATAAACAAGTGGTAGCTTATGCTTCGAGGCAACTCAAAGTGCATGAGAAAAATTATCCGACGCATGACCTAGAGTTGGCCGCCGTTGTATTTGTGCTAAAACTTTGGAGGCATTATTTGTTGGTTCGAGATTTGAGGTATTTAGTGATCATAAGAGTTTGAAGTATCTCTTTGTTCAGAAGGAATTGAATGCAAGGCAGAGGAGATGGTTGGAACTTCTGAAAGATTATGATTTTGGTTTGAATTACCATCCAGGTAAAGCAAATGTGGTAGCTGATGCATTGAGTAGGAAATCGTTGCATATGTCGATGATGATGGTAAAAGAGTTGGAATTGATTGACCAATTTCGTGATTTGAGTTTGGTGTGTGAGAAGACTTCCTACGGAGTTAAGCTGGGTATGTTAAAGCTTACTAGTGGTATTCTTGACGAGATTCGAGAAGGACAGAAATCTGATTTGAGTTTAGTTGATCGGTTGACTTTGATCAATCAAGGTCAAGGTGGTGATTTTCGGATTGATGAAAATGCTATCATGAGGTGTCATGATAGAGTTTGTGTTCCTAATGTTGTTGAGCTGAAGAAGAGTATTCTTGAGGAAGGGCATTGTAGTCGATTGAGTATTCATCCGGGTGCTACTAAGATGTATCAAGATTTGAGGAAAGTGTTTTGGTGGCCTCGTATGAAGAAGGATATTACCGAGTTTGTGTATTCTTGTTTGACTTGTCAGAAGTCAAAGATTGAGCATCAGAAACCGTCGGGTTTGATGAAACCGTTGTTTATTCCTGAGTGGAAATGGGATAGCATATCTATGGATTTTGTGTCTGGTTTACCTAGAACGCCGAGTAACTTTGAAGCTATTTGGGTTATTGTGGATAGATTGACCAAATCTGCTCACTTTATTCCTATGCGAATGGATTACCCGTTAGAGATTGGCAAATCTGTACATTGAAAGGATTGTCAGTTTGCATGGTATTCCGTCTAGCATTGTGTCAGATAGAGATCCGAGGTTTACTTCGAGATTTTGGGAGAGTTCGCAAAGTGCTTTGGGTACGAATTTGCTTTTGAGTTCTGCTTACCATCCGCAGACCGATGGTCAGACAGAGAGGACGATTCAATCCCTTGAGGATCTTTTTAGAGTTTGTGTGTTGGAGAAGGGAGGAGCTTGAGATAGCTACTTACCTTTGATTGAATTTACTTACAACAACAGCTTTCATTCGAGTATTGGTATGGCACCGTTTGAGGCATTATATGGTAGACGGTGTAGGACGCCATTGTGTTGGTATGAGTCGGGAGAGAGTTCTGTGGTTGGACCCGAGATAGTCCAGTAGACTACCGATAAGATTAAGATGATTCAAGAGAAGATGAAGATTTCTCAGAGTCGTCAAAAGAGTTATCATGACAAGAGGAGGAAAACACTTGAATTTCAGGAGGGAGATCATGTGTTTCTTCGGGTTACTCCTATGACTGGTGTTGGTAGGGCATTGAAGTCGCGTAAGTTGACGCCGCGTTTCATTGGTCCTTATCAGATTTTGTAGAAGATAGGGGAGGTAGCCTATCGTGTTGCTTTACCACCGTCGCTTGCTAATCTCCATGACGTGTTCCATGTATCTCAGTTGAGGAAATACATTGCGGATCCGTCTCATGTAGTCCAAGTAGATGATGTACAGGTGAGAGATAACCTGACTGTGGAGACATCACCTATGCGGATAGAGGATTGAGAGTTGAAGCAACTTTGAGGCAAAGAGATTGCTTTGGTGAAGGTCTCTTGGGGAGGACCGGCTGGTGGAAATGTGACTTGGGAACTTGAGAGTCAGATGAGGGAGTCTTATCCAGAGTTGTTTGAATCAGGTAACATTTTTGAGGACGAAAATTCCTAAAGTGGGGGAGGGTTGTAACAGCCCAATTTTTCAATAATTAATTATTCATATTAATTAATTGATTTATTTGGATGATTTTAATTATTGGAATTATTGGTAGATATTTGAGAGGAGAATATGATGGAAGGAAATAGAATGGAAAGAATATAAGGAAAAGATAGAAACATAAGAGAAAGAGAAGAGAAAGAAAGGAGAAGAGGAGAAAAGAGAAGGAAAGGAGGAAAAAGCTTGGAATCATCAAGAACAACTCCTAGCTTTCAATTTAATCAAGGTAAGGGTGTGAAATATCATTATATTGTCAATGTATATGATTATGTATGATTGGTTTGGATTGTTGGATGTTTTCTCCATTTTCCAATTCTAGGGCATAAATGAGTTTAATCGGTAGAATCAAGGTTTTAACGGTTGGAATCCGGAATAAATGGTGTAGATTAGTCGAGGATTGTTAGACTAAGAGTATTGGAACTCGTTGGAATTGAATCGGGTGATGTTGGGAGTTTTGGAGAGTTTTGGACAGTGAGGGTTTTGAACATCACAGACGTTCGCTAGCACCTTCGCTAGGCGAACAGATCGCGAGTGTTCTCTAGCAACTCGCTAAGCGAGCAAGCGAGCGAGTGGTCCCAAACTTGGATAGGATGTATTTAATCTGGTTCGCTGGTAGCGATGGGGGTAGTGAAGGATTCGCTAGGACCTCTCTACTGCGAGTAGGTAGCGAACGAAGTCAGAAGCTTCTGTTTGCCTTCGCGAGCTTGTTCGCTAGGCGAACAGGTAGCGAGTGTTCGCTAGGGACTCGCTAGGCGAGAGAGACATCGAGCATGACAACATTTCATTTTCTTTGTGATTCCATCCAATGTTGATTGTTTGGTTCGATTGTATTCGATCCTTATCGGAATGAATAGTTTGTGTACTATGGTGTGATATGTTGTGGGTAGCCGTATGGCGTGAATCCTAGATTGTGGAATCGATTATGAATGTGGTCTTTTAATAATATATGCATTGTTTAAATTGATTAAAAGTGCATGATGATTGTGGTTGAGCTCGTTGCCGTTGGCACGATGTTATTAATAATGCATGAGAACATATTGTGAATATGTGTGCATTGCTTGTAATTGTATGTGAAGACTGCATGAGAACATATTAGTGAATATGTGTGCCTTGCTTGATAAATATGGTGATGATGATTTGAAGTGCGAATACTTTGATAATGTGAAGTATGTTGTGTGTGCAATCATGTTATAATTCTTATGTGATGAATTATTGAGAATGCATGAGATTAAGATGCGAGAACGGTCTTAAGTGCATTTGGTTGTTGATTGCATATGCATCATTTAGTTAAGAGGCATTGCTTGCTAGTTTCGTGGAGACTAGTGACTTGTCCCAAGCCTAGAAGAGTGGGTTTGAAAGCTTAGAGGACGGACCCGGTTTAAATGTAAAAACCGAAAAATGATAACAAATGTTGGTACTGTCGCTACCGCGAAAATAAGGTGCCGGAAAAACAGAAGAGTCGCTACCGCGAAAATAAGGAAACGATCGGAAAAACCTGACGAAAAGGCATAAGACAAGGTCATCGCAACCATTGTCTGGGTTCGGGAGTCGGTTACGCAAGGGGAAGGTATTAGCACCCCTCACGTCCATCGTACTCAATGGGATCCACGCTTGTTGTGTTTATCTGATGGGTTGGTTTATCTATCTACCTATCAAGGTTGGCTTAAAAAGAAAAGAAAATGACTCGGCAAAGCGTCGCGCTTTATACCTACGTATTCTCATTAGAGAATGAGAAATCAGAGTCAACGTAGTTCGGCTAACTACGGGTTACGGGGAAAGTGGCTCGCCAATACGTCAGTATTGTGCCTACGTACTCTCAACAAGTATAAGAGATCAGAGCTTACGTAGTTCGGGATAATACAGATTACGGGAGTTCAGATTCATCTGTTTTTTCGAGTAGGGTTAACAAACAGTTCCAGTAGTTTGGCGTACGCAGCTCGACCTTTGGAGACTCAGGCGTTACCGTTTGCGGTAGAACTGGGAGTTAACGACACTCTTTTCTTCAGAAAAGCTTCCTTTGACTTATGGGCCCACGGGGCAAAAAGGTTTGAAGTTTGTTTTCTGTGTTTTACGGAAGAACTGTTTTTTATGGATGTTTGCAACCAATGTCGCACTAGAGACTATGACCTGAGAGTGAATGCGTCGCATGTCACCCAAAGGGTGCCATACTAAACATCCAGACTGTTGAAAAGAAACTCTCCAACAATCCTTTCTCAGATAGCTTAAGGCTCGTAACGTACGACGTCAGTTAACTTTTATTACTGTATTTTAATTTGTTTTAAGATGAGAAGAGAGAATGAACAGGTTCAACTAAGGGGAGACTATCAAGTCCTAATGTTGTCATGCCACAGATTCATCCTAGGGTTGAGGTTTAAAACAGAGAACTCCTAAAAGTTATCATGCCTAGGTTTTAACCTAAAGTTCTAATCATCACTTCCGTATCAAAGGAAGTGAGATTCCTAGGGGATCATATCAATGATAGACAGAAACAGATAAAGCATCAGCTTAAACAATAAACAGTAAACGACTGTAAAATGCATGCAATGCAAGTGAGGGAGGAAATGTGTGTGGGGCAGCAGCCTCCAGAAGCTCATCTCAACCTCAAGCCGGATATGAATAACTGTAATCATACAGAGGAAATGAAATAAAATGCCTTCAAGCAAATAACCAACCACATAGGCAAGGGAGCAGAGCTCTACCGAATACCTGCAAGCAAAGCCATACAGTAACAATACAAGTAGAGGGAGCAACTCAACCTCTAGTGCAATCATGCTCCTAGCTTAAGTCAATCTAAATATGAACTTATTCTAATGCATCAAGCCAATCAAACAAGTCACGTCAATACAGTTGCACAGAAAGAAAACAGACAGTCAATAAAGCAGATCAACCACTCCCACAGCTTCACAGCAAAGCTCTCCTCTGACAGCAGTTCAGTCTACAGTCTGCAACTTCTCTTCAAGGCCTTCATCTTCAATAGCAAGTATCAACTTGCTTCTTCAAGCTTTCAATGCATCAAACACAAGTATCAACTTGTTCTCCAACTTCAAGCTTCAGCTCTTCATTCAATTTCAACTTGATCTTCTTCACAAGTGTCAACTTGTTCTTCTTGGTCTTCAAGCCTCAGCTCCAATGGCAGTCTTCAAATACAGAGAAGCAACAACTTCTAGCATCTTCAATCTTCTAACAAGGAACTCCATCCTCTAGCAAGGGAGAAAGATTCACCTAACAAGAGCAAGGTTTGGATAGTCGAAAGCAAAATGAAGACCAAAGGTCACCACTAAACACTCCACCATCAAGAAAAGGAACCCTCAAAGGTTCTACCAACTTGTGAAGAACCACACATCCTACCAAAGGAGGGATGAGGCCTTCATAAGGGGACCTTACATCATAGGGAGAAATGGAAGTGATCAACATCTTCCATGTTTCATGAAGGAAGAAAATCTATTCTAAGGGATCTCCCTAAAAACCCTAATCCTTAACCCTAAACAAACTACACCAAAGGGAGAGCAATCTTCAAGTCCAAGCTCCACCATGGATTCCACATCAGCCCACACATGTCTTCATCATCATCCAAGAGCAAGAGATGCAAAACCCTAATCTAAAGGAACCAAAGAAACCATTCTAGTTGAATTAGCAAGTTAGGATCACCTAAAACTTAGTACTAAAGTTAATCCTAACTAAAATACTAAAACCAATTGTAAAATCCTACAAAAATAACTATGGGAAACTAATTCAATCATGACTCTACCATACAAAATCCAGAGGTTGAATCATCTACAAAGTCCTAGAAATAAATCCTAAATCACAAGGTACTAAGCTTAAGCCCTAAAACTAGAACACCTAAAATTGCAACCTAAAATCACTATCTAATTTCATCACAAAAATGTGAGAAAAATCTAAGGGGAGCATACATATCTAAACTAATCACACACAAAAAATTAGCTCAATAATCATCACCAATTGCTCACACAAAATTCAGCAACACAAGTATCAACCATAATGATTTTAATATCAATTAAAATGTAAAAAAATGCACATAAAATCACAAATGCATGAATTCATAATATTTTAATTTCATACAATTCTAGATCCAATCATGAATTAAGGAAAAAAAACTTGGATCAATTTGGATTATTTTCCTATTTTTTATGAATTATTTGCTAAACCATATGAAATGATAAAAATAAAAGAAATAATAAGAAAATGATAAAAGGCGCGTAACAAATAGCAATTCATTGCAGTTCATTTCCAGGAATTGGGCCAGGAGGGGTGTGGATAACAATCTGTCCAAAGCCCAGGCGCTTCAACTCATTTGCCTTCTCTTCAGAAATTCACACAAGAAATAAAAATAGTACAAGCCAGGATTCGAACCAAAGACCTCTTGGTTCACACAACGAAAAATCAAAGTCCATAAATAAAACGGTGAGTTTAAGGGGGAGGGTACGTGGCTCATCATGAGCACTTGGATCCATGGACTGAGTCAAGTCTTCCTTGTGAATTGAGGGACATGATTACGTCTTCTTCATTTTAAACCTGCAAGTCTGCGCGCGCAGGGCCCATCGCCGGTGGCTTCTCCGGCCACCCCTGGCGCAACCCTAAGTCTCTCTACACTCAACCATTTACCATGATGTCTAAACGAATCTTGCTCAAAATTTCACAAGCAATTCAACCATGCCAATAATTCATCCTCAAAACGCCTGAATCTTGAAATAACAATCTCAACCGAAAATGAACTTCCACCTAAATTGTCTCTAAAGTTGCAATTGATCATCCTAAATCCATCTATGTCAATAGAGAAACCTAACCACATGCTTCTAGTTCATTGAAAACACATAATTAGAGAGAAATTTCAAGAAGTTAAAACCTGTACTTGAGCTTGTAACAAATGCACTTCTTGCTCGATTCAACCTTCAAGATGATGCAGATTCACTCCAAATCACCTTCTGAAGCTAATGCAACCTTCACTTTTCCTTGATTTTGCCTTGAACTCAGGCAGATGCACTTCTCAAAGGGACCTATCAAGGTTATCATCTTGTGACAATGTTCAAGTAATTCATTGTTTCATCAATTAGTGGCCTAGACCAGTAAGTTTATGTATGCGCATTTTATCAAAAACATCGGCGCTCTTTTTCGCAAACAAAACAGATAGATGCTAAACAAACAAACAGAATTGCTGAATAGTATACATTTTATTGATAACAAACCCCTGAATGGGTGAAAATGTTTTACAACAGATGCAAGCTCCTGGAATGAGGAAGCCGCGCAAATAAAAACATAAATATACATCAGTATATACACAAATGTCGGCAATGAGGCGTAGACAAACACCATGAGTTGATCCCTCTATGACCCACTCGACTTCGATACTTCTTCGACGCTTCAGTTTCAGAAGAGATTGATTCAGATAAACGGCCCTCAGGTCTTCCAAACCACCAAACAATGATAGTCCACACGCGGAACACAATCATTTGCTTTTTCAAATCCCTAACTTTTGCCTGAATCGCCCTTCCGGGTTTTCGATTCACCGGGATACCCTTTTTTGCCAAAGTCTCCCTTCCAGGTTTTCGACTTTGCGGGTGCACATTCTTTTCTTTTATATCCGTAATTTTTGCCCGAACCTTTTTCCTTTTTTATGGTTTGCCGGGATGCCCCATTTTTGCCTGGATATTCTTTTTCTTTCCAGCGGGTCGTTTTTTAAGCAAAGTATTTTTTAACTGTGTCCGCGTTCACCGGGGATGTAAAATCTTCGACATCCATCGTGGATAACAACAAGGCTCCTCCCGAGAAGACCTTGCTGACGACGTAAGGACCTTCGTAATTGGGAGTCCACTTGCCCCGGTGATCGGAGTGTGGAGGAAGAATCTTCTTCAGGACGAGATCACCCGTCTGAAAGCTTCTAGGACGCACCTTCTTATCATAAGCTTTCTTCATTCGGCTTTGGTACAGACGACCATATGCAATCGATGCTAATCTCTTCTCGTCCATCAGGCTGAGTTGGTTTAGTCGGTTCTTAATCCATTCTGCCTCAACTTCAAACGGTAGGACAGCTTCCATACCGTACACCAGTGAGAAAGGAGTTGCCCCGGTTGATGTACGTACCGTTGTACGATAACCGTGCAGCGCAAATGGCCACATCTCGTGCCAGTCCTTATAGGTCACAACCATCTTCTGTACAATCTTCTTAATGTTTTTATTGGTCGCTTCAACGGCGCCATTCATCTTCGGCCGGTAAGGAGATGAGTTGTGGTGTTCAATCTTGAAACTCTGGCACAGCTCCTTCATCATCTTGTTATTCAGATTCGAACCATTATCAATAATGATACGCTCGGGAATTCCGTAACGACAGATGATGTCCCTCTTTATGAACTTAGCCACCACCTGCTTGGTCACGTTAGCATACGAGGCTGCCTCCACCCACTTGGTGAAGTAGTCGATGGCTACTAGAATGAAGCGATGACCGTTAGATGCAGTGGGCTCGATCTTGCCTATCATGTCGATGCCCCACATGGAGAATGGCCACGGGGAGGACATGACATTTAACGGTCACGGCGGCACATGAATCTTATCATCATAAATCTGGCATTTATGACATCTCTTCGCGAATTTAAAGCAATCTGATTCCATCGTCAGCCAGTAGTATCCTGCTCTCAGGATCTTTCTCGTCATTGCATGTCCGCCGGCGTGCGTACCAAATGTGCCTTCATGGACTTCTTCCATGAGCATACTTGCCTCTTTCTCATCTACACATCTGAGTAGCACGAGATCGTGGTTTCTTTTATACAGAACTCCATCAGGATTGAGATAAAAATTTCCAGACAGCCTTGTCGCTACTGCGAAAATCGGCGCCGGCTAAACAGAAGAGTCGCCACCGCGCGTTATTCATCCCAACGGAGGGAAAGGAAACGCTCGAAGTAAACCTACCACAAAACGGGGAAAGGAATGTTCATCGCAACCAAAACCTGGATTCGGGAGTCGGTTACGCAAGGGGAAGGTATTAGCACCCCTCACGTTCGTCGTACTCGACGGGATCCACGCTTGTTTTTTTGTACGGATTGTTATTTCTATCTAAACTAAAGGTTAAGGGTTAAAAGAAAATAAAATGACTCGGCAAAGTATCGCACTTCATGCCTACGTATTCCCGTCTGGAACGAGAAATCAGAGTCAACGTAGTTCGCCTACCTACAGGAAAGGAGGGGAAGGTTGCTCGCTAGGATATCGCATCCTATGCCTACGTACTTTCATACAGCATGAAAGATCAGAGCAAACGTAGTTCGGGCCACGCACGACACAAGTCTGTCTTGATTGTTTTTATCCTTCTGAAAAAGGTTTTCTCCTGATTATGGGTCCAAGCGGACAAAAATGACATTTTTTGATTGGTTTACAGTCTTTTACGCAAGAAGTGTCTTTTATTGTGTTCAAAATTGTTAGTGTATTTGGATTGTTTTGAGATGAGAAGAGAAACAACAACTCTAACCTATGGTTGAAAGAGGAATCAAACTGACCTAATGTTATCATGCATGGGTTAAGACCTAATGTCTATCATGTTCCTCTCTTGCGCAGAGAGAAACAAAGATCCTAAAGGATAAGCGAAAACAGAAACAACATATAATAAAACAGTAAAATGCATGAATGCAACAATACAAGCTAGGCAAGGGAGTCCCGCTCTACCTCGAACCTTGAAAACAACAGGCAAAAGCGAACAAAATTCACTTTCAACCTAACAGATTAATTGGCAAACAATACAGTCCGGGAAACTCAAACAATACATCAAAAGCTTCTAAACAGCAAAAAAATAAACCGTAAACAACAACTCTACACAGCAGGCTCCATCATCTTCTATCTTCAAGTCATCTTCAAAACCTTTACAAGCTTCAAGCAAGCATCAATCTTCAAGGAGGGAAACTCTAACAGTAAACACCTTCAACAGCTTCAAACAGTAGGGCTTCAACAGCAGCAATCAAATGCACAGCTTCAACAACACAATCTTCATCTTTTACAGTCTTCAAGCAAGGTCTCTATCTTCAATCTTTCATGGCTTTTCTTCAAATCAAACTCTCCAAGACGAGGAACAATTAATAGAATGAATTGGGATGTTAGACAGCTAGCTGACCACCAAAGGTGGCAAACAGACTGTTAACAAAAAGTAGACTGTTTCTCTCAAGAGTTCTATCTCCTAGATACTGTCACCAAGCCTTCCAAAGGAAGGGGGTGAGTATCCTGGAGAGACTCTGAATCATAGAGAGGGATGGAGGCAAACAAAGCCATCCATGTTTAAGAATCAAATTTCTACTCTAAGCTCTACCTAGCTCCTAGTTCCTATGATCTTCAACAGCTACAAGCAAGCTACAATCTTCATCAACTCTTGAACTTGATCTTCACTCCTTTTCCTTCCATTTGCTTCATCAACAAAACCCTCCAACTCAAGCCCAAGCCCCAAGCAAGCCCAATAAGCCCCAAATAACAAGCAATAACCCCAAAACGGGCACACCATACAATCAAACAATTACAAAAATATACTAAATATATTAATATAATAGGGGAAATTCTAATATTTATTCTAAGGGATCTACTACACTTACCCATAATACCCCTATAGTCCCATCTTCTAATTCAACCTAAAAAGCCCAAAAAGAAATTGTTTTGTTGCACCTATGTTATGTTCAAAACCCTAATTAACTAGTCTAATAGTTTCTAACTAAACTACCTAAAATAAAATCCTAAAAAATTGGTGCAAAAACCAGGGGGCACCTAAGATATATATCTAATTATACTAAAAGAATTAACCTAAGAAGATTAAGGGAACTCCCTAAAATAAAATCTACAAAACTATATACAAACTATATTCAATTAAAAAAACAAATAAAAGTAAAATAATAGCAAAAATAGAAAAAAAAGACTAAACTAATATTTTTTATTCTTTTTAATTTTCTTCAGGTCAATACTAAACTATTGCAAAAACTCCCACATTAAAATTCTCATTTTTTAATTTGTTATGAATTTTATAAAATGTTAAGTAAAATGAACAAAACAAAAATAGGAAGAAACAACCAGGGGGGGTGCCAACAACATACCCGCTCAGTTCAATTATCATATGGGCCAGAAACCAGGGGGCGCGCATAGTAGAATCACTAGGCCCAGAACCCACACCAAAAATCAATTCAGTAAATCAACCAAAAATAAAACGCGCGTGGTGTATAAAGCAAAGAGTTTCAGTCTAATTTAGTGGTTGGGCCTCGTGTGGGGGTGAGGATAACAATTGATCCAACTAAGCCCAACATGGCTTTTAATGAAACGAGGTGTTTCATTGTTTCTGAGTTCCCTCTTAATTCTCATCTTTGAATGTAAGCCGTTAGATGATAACTCCAGTCAACAAGGTCTTCTTCATCCAACGCTCCTCAGATCGTCTTCCTCATATCACCTAGGGTTTGTGCAAGCTTCCATGAACGCAGAACCTACTACACCATCTTCCATCAACTCGTATAGCATCAATACAACACCAATTTTAACAAAATAAAGCATCATCCTGATCCATTTTTCAAGTTGAATACAACCACAACACCATCATCCATTGATATCAACTCCAACATCAAACACGATCACCATCTCCCAAAATGCTCAGAAATTTCACCATTACAAAACAACAATCTAAATGCACTAATCTCTTCCTGGCCTCTCACTGATCAATAATCACTAACAACTTAAGATTCTAACAGCTTATTCACCAAGTTCTAAGTCCAAACAGAATTCACGTGCGTACATCAACTTCCATCAAATCTTGCCAAATGCTCCAGAAATGATCATCTAACCACCTAGAGTATGTTTAACCTAACAATTCTACTTCATGCTACCTAATTCAGGCCAAATCGTGAGAGTTACTAACCTGGTAAACAGATGAAAACAGAAGGTTGAATTCTTCAACTCAAAGCTTGCAATGCTCCAGGATCACTCAATGGACTATGATCTTGATTCTGTATGCAAAGATTCTTGCTCAAACCACCTGGATCATCATAACCGATTTCAATTGCACTTTGATGTGTGAAAATTGCAGAACACGATTCTTGCCACTATTCACTTAGATCTGGATTGCAATCTACTCAATGATGAGTATGGAATTGGATAGAATCAAAAACTTGAAGGAATGATGAAGAATTATGAGAGCTCGAGTGTGATTTGCAAGAGAGAAGTGAGAAATGTGATTCTGAAATTTTCTACCAAATGAAGCCCAACATTGCTTTGGATCAGTTAGAATGAATATATAGATGATGATGGAAGGTTCCAGAAATTGCTAGAATGATCCAATGAGAAATTGGATATGTCATTGCATGAGAAATTGAAGTTGGTGAGTTGAAAAATCATTCCATGAAGACCTTGTTGCAGCAGCCCAAAATGTCTTGAATTTCTCTCCAAAAGAGAATTAGAATGTGTAGAAATGCTGACTTGCCTTGTGCATTGATCTCCTTGTGATTTGGCATGTGTTTCTTCTTTTACAAGCAACTTATGATAACTCATATTTCTTGACCTCAAACCAAAAATCTAACATTTCCAATATCCTTAAAATGTCATTTACCTTCAAAATGGTTGGTCATATGCTTGATTTTGCTTTTGTATCAAAAATTCACAATTTTGGTCATTTAAAAATGTATTTTTCCCTTTATAATTGGCCAATTTTGCAATTCTAAGCTATGAGCATTTCCAACTTGCCACAACCACTTTCTTAGACTCAAAATGTCATTTGGAGCAAGTTTGATGTTGAACATTTCTTCATTTGAAGTTTGGAAATAGGAGTTTTGGGCATATGCTTGAAATGACCTGTAATTCCACTTTCCCAAAATACCCCTAGCTTGCCAAGATCATAAGTAGAGTTCTACAAATCATATGGAGGCATACCATACTTTTTTATAAATCTAAGATCATGAGGAACAACTTTCATGTTCACCAAAAATCTATTTGAACATTCCTTATGGGGCAAAGGTTGATTGGAAGTCAAGTAACTTTCACTGACAAATTTCAGTGTCCTCAGATGACCTGTAACTTGCAAGAATCATAACTTGGGTTCTATAAATATCCTTGATGAGTTCCACCACTCAAATTAAAGGTCTTGAGATGCTATACAAGTTCCAGGTTGGCCAAAGATCCATTAGAGACTTGTATCTTGAATTATTCTGCTTGGAAGTTTGCCCTAAATCAGGGGATTTTACACTGGAACCCTAATTTAGAAACTTCTCTTCTTCTTGATTTCTTTTGATTTCTCCTTGGCACAACACCACATACATATCCACATATCAAATGATGAATCCCTCATTCTTCAAATAGGCCTTGATGTCCCTTCAATCAAGTATTTGACCTAGGGTTGACCCAGATGAAACCCTAATTGACTGTCTTCAACTGTAGTTCTTGTAATCACATCAATGACTTGTCTCACTCTAAAAATGACCCTCTAGGTCTTCCATGATGTCTATATACATTCCATGCCTTCAATTCATATCCCACAATCTCTTTGATAGTCTTCAAACCCCCTCAAGATAGGAGAAAAACCCACTGATTGGTCCACTAACTTCTCAAGCTTCAATTCCTTTCTGATGACTTGCATAGGCTTAAATTTTGAATAAGAACCTCTTGATAGGCTCATAGAGATAAGAATGGCACTTGGTCCCTTGTTGGATGGCTTGCCCATGCTATGCTATGCAGATGAATGAATTATGTACATGACCTAATATGACCTAATATGCAAATGCTAAAGCTATGAAACATAAAATCAGGTGAAATAAGTTGGTCAAATTTTGGGGTGCAACAGCTGCCCCTATTCAAACGATTTGGACTCGACTGGGTGAAACGCCCGGAGCCTTCAGACAATCGAGGTACGAAACGGTTGAATACCAATAAACCCGGAAATTTGCCAACTGCAAAACAACTACACCACTACTTGGGGAAAATTTTTTTTACTGATCCGACTTCATCACTATTCTGTCAATACTGGAACAATCCTTAGTGGCTTCACCGGAAGAAGACTTTTGTAAGAATGCAGCTCTATCTTGTCATGGGACACATACTATGCTCCCTACGAGGAAATCATCCGCCTATCCGAAACGGGAACACACCTCTTGCTTATGTCACACAAACTCTTCATCCGCCTATCCGAAACGGGAACACACCTTTGTGTATAACTGCAAAGAAATCGTCATCCGCCTATCTGACACGGGAACATACTTCTATCCACTTTATTGAAAATCCTAATCTGCCCATTACACAGAAAAACCTTCATCTGCCCATCACACAGGAACGTCTTCGTCTGCCCATCACACAGGAACGTCTTCGTCTGCCCATCACACAGGAACGACTTCGTCTGCCCATCACACAAGAACGTCTTCATCTGCCCATCACACAGGAATTTTGACTTCATCTCCCCATCGCACAGGAACATTGACTTCTGCCCATCACACAGGAACTCTGACTTCTGCCCATCACACAGGAATTTTGACTTCATCTGCCCATCACACAGGAACTTTGACTTCTGCCCATCACACAGGAACTCTGACTTCTGCCCATCACACAGGAATTTTGACTTCATCTGCCCATCACACAGGAACTTTGACTTCTGCCCATCACACAGGAATTCTGACTTCATCTGCCCATCACACAGGAATGTCTTCTTTTGCCCATCACACAGGAACGTCTTCATCTGCCCATCACACAGGAATGTCTTCTTCTCGGACATAGCTTCTTTGCCTATTCTTTGCAGTAACTATCTCCGCTGGGGGATGTTCCGAGAATAACTGTCAAACACTCGCGTCAATAACAAGTGACCACCTCTGAATTTTGATTTCGTGAAAACCTCGTGCCAATGCACAACAATCTTGAAAAAAAAAACATCTCGCTGGTCGGGTATAACAATGCCCCAATTGGCAACTCTGTGGGGAACAAATAAACTGAACTACATCACACGTCTCCGGGCGAGACCTCGATTGTCTAGTACCATCTGATCTTTAGAACTCCATACTCCTATTGAGAAAATACCTGAAAGCAAAGAGTCAATCAACCTGATCTATGCTTCAAAATGTGTATGTTTGATAATGGCGTAATGCTCCATACAATATGGAAATGCTACGCGTTTTATTTGGTGGATGCAAATATGACACTATATGTCGATGCAAATGCAGGTTCAAGCTGCTGGGGATAAGCTCTGACGAGCTTGCTTCACCAATCCTTGCTGTTGAGGACAAATAACACCATGCTGGGGAGTGAACGGGTATCACGAAGTATTTTGGAAAAATAAATGCCAGGACATACAACCAACTCTGCTGAGGAGAGATCTGAACTTTAATTTCCACTGGGAGGAAAGAAAATTCTTGTTGAATAGAGAGAACTCCGCTGGGGGGAAGCAACGACTCTCTTGGAGACAAAACTGGCTCCGCTGGGGGGAGAATAAAGGATCCTACTGGGAAGGAAACCTCTGCTGGAGAGAGTAGACGACCCTACTGGGGATAATGGATCTTCCTTGAGGAATGTACACTGTCTGAGCACAGCCTGCCAACCTGGAATCACTACTCTGAGGCTAAACAACTCAGCTCGGGATAGAGAGTCCTTGTGGAGGAAATCGTATTGTCTAAATACAAATCACAATCTTGAGATTATCAACTCTTGTTGGAAATAACTGACCCTGCAGGGGAAAAAGAAAAACCATCTCTCTGAACCAATCTTGACTTGGTCATCCATCTTGAAAACCTTCTCAACTGGGGATTGCATCTACACATGCTCAATTCTGTGGGGATTACCACCTTGCCGGAGACATCTCTATTAAGATACTCTTCTGGGGAATTAATCTTGTCCTTCAATAAAGGGGAGCGCCATTACCACTTCCGGGAACACGATCTGCGTACTGTAATCACATCTTTCATCCAATGCCCTGGCTAGGCCATAGTAATTTTCTTTCGATTGCTTCAAACAGGCAAGAACCCTGCAAAACATCACAAACGCGACAAAACAAGTCCATACAACCAAATTTATTCGGGTTAGCATTCGTGACATCATTTCAGTCAATTCAAAGTTTTAGCAATTATTGGCAAGGGCCAACACCGTTATGTACATGCTAGTTTTGTCAAAACAATTGGCGTTTTTTCACATACAAAACAATAAAGAACAAATATCGAGTACTGAATAACATGTTTTATTGATAGGGCCTCTAAATAGGCGGAGTTTTGTACACTGGATGTAACTCCTGAAAAGAGGTAGCTACGCACAAACAAGTACACAAGTATGCACAGGAAGCATAAATACTAACACAAATATGTACACATGTCGGCAACGGGATGCAGACAAACACCATGAGCTGATCCTCCTATGACTCGCCTGACTCTGGCGCTTTCCCGGTATTCAACTTTCCGAAGAGGTTGTATCTGATAAACGAATCCTCAAGTATTCTCCGGCACCAATGTGCAATGCAGTATCAAATTCGGACCGCAGTCATTTGCTTTTCAAATCCCTAACTTTTGCGTGAACCGCCCTTTACGGGTTTTCAATTCACCGGGATACCCTTTTTTGTCGAAGCCGCCCAGTGTAGGTTTTCGACTTCGCGGGTGTACATTTTTTCAATTTTATCCCTAACTTTTGCCCGAACCTTTTATTCTGTTTTTGGTTCGCCAGGATGCCCCATTTTTGCCTGGACTCTCCTTTTTTGTCCAGCGGGTCAATTTCAAGCAAAGTATTTTTTAACTGCGTCCGAATTCACAGGCGATGTAAAGTCCTCACCGTCCATGGTGGAAAACAACAAAGCTCCTCCTAAAAAGACTTTTCTGACAACGTATGGCCCTTCGTAGTTGGGGGTCCACTTGCCCCTGTGATCTGCCTGTGGCGGGAGAATCCTCTTTAGCACAAGGTCGCCCGTCTGAAGGCTCCAAGGATGTATCTTTTTATCATACGCTTTCTTCATTCGGCTCTGGTACAAACGACCATATGCTAGAGAAGCTAACCTCTTCTCATCCATTAAACTCAGCTGGTTCAACCTGTCTTTCACCCATTCTGCCTCGTCTAGTTGGACATCTCGTAATACCCTCAGGGAAGGAATCTCAACTTCTAGTGGTAACACTGCTTCCATTCCATATACCAACGAGAACGGGGTTGCCCCGGTTGATGTGCGTACCGTCGTACGATAACCGTGCAAAGCAAAAGGTAGCATCTCATGCCACTCCTTATAGGTCACCACCATCTTCTGAACAACCTTCTTTATGTTCTTATTGGCCGCCTCAACAGCGCCATTCATCTTGGGTCGATAAGGGGAGGAGTTGTGATGCTCGATCTTAAAACTCTGACACAGCTCCTTCATCATTCTGTTATTTAAGTTTGAACCGTTGTCGGTAATTATCCGCTCGGGGATTCCATATCTGCAAATGATATCTCGCTTGATAAACCTGGCTACCACCTGCTTGGTCACATTTGCATAGGATGCCGCTTCCACCCATTTGGTAAAATAATCGATTGCTACCAAAATGAAATGGTGTCCGTTAGATGCCGTCGGCTCGATCTTTCCAATCATGTCGATTCCCCACATTGAGAATGGCCACGGTGACGACATCACGTTCAGAGGACTCGGAGGCACATGGATCTTACCTGCATAGATCTGGCACTTATGACACTTCTTCGCAAACTTGAAACAATCGGTTTCCATAGTTAGCCAATAATAACCTGCCCGTAGCAGCTTCCTCGTCATGGCATGCCCACCGGCATGCGTACCAAATGTACCCTCGTGTATTTCCTCCATGAGAAACTTCGCCTCTTTCTCGTCTACACAACGTAGTAGCACCAAGTCATGATTTCTATTGTATAGGACACCGTCTGGATTCAGATAGAAATTACCCGCCAATCTCCTGAGAGTCTTCTGATCGTGACTGGATGCCCCAGCCGGATATTCTTTGTTTTTCAGGAAATTATGGATGTCAAAATACCAGGGTTTATCATCAGATGCTTCGTCAATGGCAAATATGAAGGCGGGTCTATCAAGCCGGGAGATAACAATTCTGGGAGCCTCATTCCAGAAATTGACTTTATACATGGAAGACAATGTGACCAGAGCGTCAGCCATCTGATTCTCTGCTCGCGGTACATGATGTAATTCAACCTTGTCAAAGAAGGGCAACAATCTCCTCGCGTAATTCATGTACGGTATCAAATTGGGCTGACGTGTCTCCCATTCTCCTTTTATTTGATTCACCACCAGAGCTGAGTCTCCATATACATCCAAATTTTTGATTCGCAAATCAATGGCTTCTTCAAGCCCCATGATACAAGCTTCATATTCGGCTTCATTATTGGTAACTGGAAAGGTCAATCGAGCAGTGAATGGTATGTGCGACCCATGTGGAGTAGTGATGATTGCCCCTATTCCGCTACCATAGGAGTTTACAGCTCCGTCAAAGATCAACTTCCATTTGGAACCCAATTCTGGTCCTTCGTCCGGCAACGGTTCTTCACAATCTTTCATCTTTAGATACATGATATCCTCGTCAGGAAAATCAAACCTCATCGATTGGTAGTCCTCAATAGGCTGCTCTGCCAAATACTCAGATAATACACTCCCCTTTATAGCCTTCTGTGAGACATACTGGATGTCGTATTCGGTCAAAACCATCTGCCAACGGGCAATTCTCCCCGATAATGCCTGCTTTTCAAATATGTATTTGATAGGATCCATCTTCGAGATGAGCATGGTTGTATGGTTCAGCATGTATTGCCTCAAACGCTTGGCGGCCCAGGCTAGCGCGCAACAAGTTTTTTCGAGCATTGAGTATCAAGATTCACATTCAGTAAACTTCTTACTCAGGTAGTATATCGCATGCTCTTTTCTTCCTGTCTCGTCGTGTTGACCGAGAACACAACCCATACTTCCTTCAAGAACCGTCAAATACATAATCAAGGGTCTCCCTGCCACTGGAGGTATCAAAATAGGAGGCTCCTGCAAATACTGTTTTATTTTATCGAACGCCTTTTGACAATTTTCATTCCATGTTACAGCCTGGTCTTTTTTCAACAGCTTGAATAACGGCTCATACGTAGCTGTTAGGTGAGATATGAACCGAGCGATGTAGTTCAACCTCCCTAAAAACCCGCGCACCTCTTTTTCTGTTTTAGGCGTCGGCATCTCTTGTATTGCTTTTATTTTTGCAGGATCGACCTCTATTCCTTTTTCGCTCACGATAAACCCCAGCAGTTTACCCGACCTCACCCCGAAGGTGCACTTGTTAGGGTTCAGTCTCAACCTGAACTTCCTAAGCCTCTTGAATAGCTTCAGCAGATTTACCAAATGTTCTTCCTGCGTCTGGGATTTGGCAATCATATCATCTACATATACTTCAATCTCTTTATGCATCATGTCATGAAAGAGAGTAGTCATCGCTCTTTGATATGTTGCCCCAGCATTTTTCAGTCCGAAGGGCATCACTTTGTAACAAAATGTTCCCCACGGTGTTATGAAAGTGGTCTTCTCCATGTCTTCGGGTGCCATTTGGATCTGATTATATCCCGAGAATCCGTCCATAAAAGAAAAGACAGAGAACTGAGCAGTATTGTCAACCAACACATCGATGTGAGGAAGTGGAAAATCGTCTTTTGGGCTCGCTTTGTTTAGATCACGGTAATCCACGCACATTCTGACTTTACCGTCCTTTTTCGGCACTGGAACAATATTTGCGACCCAAGTGGGATATTTCGTAACAGCCAGGAACCCTGCGTCCCACTGCTTTTGAACCTCCTCCTTAATCTTCACTGCCATATCAGGCCTAGTTCTGCGAAGCTTTTGTTTAACCGGCGGACACTCTTCCCTTAACGGCAGACGGTGTACGACCATATCTGTATCCAATCCGGGAATGTCCTCATATGACCAAGCGAAGATATCACTATACTCTCTCAGTATTTCAACCAATCTTTGCTTGACTTCGCTCGGCAGCGCAACCCTTATACGGATATTCCTTTCAACCCCTTCCGACCCGAGATTGATGATTTCAATAATTTCCTCATGAGGCAGAATGATTCGTTCCTCTTGTTTTAACAACCAGGTCAATTCTTCTGGAACTTCGCCATCTTCGACAACCTCCTCTTCGACCTGAAATACCATGTGCTCAAAGTCGAAATGAGTCATAGGCGGTTCGATGGTGTCATCTGAAAACGTTATCCTGCAAAAGAAATGGTTAAATGCTTCAAAATGTTCATAAAGCGAGTAACCACGTTGCCATTTTATTGTAAAACAAAAACAGGAAAGACAGAGAGCACAATATTTGCATGCAACAAAAACGCCTTTTTATTTAATGATCTAAACATCACAATGTACATAAAAGAGTAACCCTAAGCAAAGTCACGATGCTCCAGGCAGGACACCGGATTATTCAACAATTGAAAAACAAAGAAATTATTGTCTTGTAGTCACGGGAACAAATTCCTGAATTGACCAGTTGCATAGCCCTTGCCCTGGCACGCTTGGCTGGATCCAAGCATCCATGTCACAGTCACTATCCCCCTCCTCTGAATCGGAGACAACATTGATGGCTTCAAAACAAACCCCACTGGACGTGATCGTCACTGGTCCTTTGAATTTTGGTGCCCCTGCAATGGGCGCTGATGATGACGGCTGATAACCCAGTCCGAACCTGTCAAGCTTCACAGGTATGTCTAGTACACGGCCCCAACCCTTTGTCTCTCCTGCTTGCACTAAAGCCTGCGCTTCTTTGTACGAGGATACGGCCACTTCCGGCGCTTTACTGACGACTGGAGCTTTATCCTTGATTTTCAAACTTTCAAACCCCTGGCAGGGCGTCTCATGAATTTCACCATCAACCTCGATGTATTTGAGTGAGGACAAGTGACTCACCAAGATATCCTCCTCTCCACAGACGGTAACGACACTGTCACCCACCATATACTTCAATTTCTGGTGCAAAGTAGAGGTAACTTCCCCAGCACCATGTATCCACGGGCGTCCTAATAAGCAACTGTACGCGGGGTGAATGTCCATAATGTAAAACTCCGTTTCAAATACCTCTGGTCCCACTTGCAAGGGTAACGTTATCGATCCAAACACCGATCTTCGGGTGCCGTCAAATGCCCGAACCACCAAACCACTCGGTGTACAGATGATTCCCCGGATGTCTAGCTTCATCATGGCCTTTTTGGGAAGTACGTTCAAAGAAGATCCTGTATCTACCAATACGTGGGACATAACCGTGCCCCGACATTCAATAGAAACATGCAGCGCCATGTTGTGTTATCTCCCCCTTGGGGTCAAATCAAAATCAGTGAATCCCAAACTGTGACCGGCGTTCACATGGGCCAGTACCCCCTCCAACTGGTTGACAGACACATCCTGAGGTACGAATGAAGTATCCAAAATCTTCAACAATGCATTCTGATGTGCTTCGGAGCATAACAACAATGATAGTATGGATATCTTCGATGGTGTTTGTTGCAAGTGCTCGACAATCTTGTAGTCGCTTTTTCTAATTAGGCGCATAAACTCCTCTACGTCCTTCAGTGACGTTTCCTTCTCATTCCTCTGTACAGGTATACCCTCGTTCACTTTTTCTTTTCCTCGAGCCAAGCGCTGAGCTTCTACCTTTGGTGACACAAAGATCCTTCCACTTCGAGTCATCCCACCAGTTCCAACAACGTTGTCAACAACTTCAGCTGGTTGCTTATTCCATTCTACCTTCTCGCCATTGCAGTAGGCTTCCAACCAGTAGGTCCAGGGTACGACTTTAGTATTTTCATACGGGACAGGCCCCGCTTTTGTGATGGTGATCGTTGGCCGCCTGGCTGGCGCTGTTATAGTAATCGTCTTTCGTGGGATAGTCACCATCGCTACATCATTAGCCTCATCCATCATAACCTCCGCAGGTTTCTCAACGGTTGTGCTGTCAAACAACAATCTACCCTCGTCCATCAAAGCCTGAATACCTCTTTTCAACTCAATGCAGCCCCCATCTTGAGCCCAGCAATCCAGACAATACTCATCACAGCCCGGATGAACACCTTCTCTCAACAATCTGCTTTTAACCTCGCACAGTGGAGTCTTGAGCTCATCAACACTCAATACCAAATTCAGCTCTTCCTCTGTCAACACAGCATTTGCCCCATGGTTGGGCATAGGTGAATTCAAGATATTTGGGCCAGCTTGCCCGAAGTTGATGGCTTTGCTATCTAGCAGATCTTGTACCACATGCTTGAAAGCATGACACGTCTCTATGTCGTGGCCAGGAGCTCCGGAGTGAAACTCGCATTTCTTATTCGTATCAAAGCCAAATGGAGGGGTACCCGTCATTGGCGCCATGGTCCTCTTTTCTACTAAATTCAAACCCAGCAACGTTTGAAGCAATTCCGCATATGTATAAGGAGGTACATTAAAAACCCTCTTCGGCCTCGTGTTAGGAAATCTCCTTTGACCCTGGTTAGGTCTCTGCTGCTGCTGTTGTTGTTGTGGTTGTTGTTGTGGCGGTATCTGCTGTAACGGTACTGATTGCTGAGGGAATGGAATTGTGACACTTGCCACCTATTGCGGATGATTGTACTGATTACGTCCTCTACCTCGGCCTCGGCCTCGGCCTCCGAATACTGCACTCGTGTCACCCTGACGGCGACCACCATAACCTTTTCTGTTATTTCCCGATGAAGTGGATTCCTCAACGCGGAATATGCCCACTTTAATATTACTTTCGATTTTCTCACCCATCAAGACTAGGTCCGAGAAACTACCCAAAGAAGTATGGAACAACTTATCATAAAACACACCAGTAAATGTCCCTACGAACATATCATTCATCTCTTTGTCATCCAGCGGAGGATGAACTCGTGCGGCCATATCGCGCCATCTCTGCGCATATTCCTTGAAGCTTTCATCTTTCTTTTGGGACAACCCCTGTAACTGGATCCGATTCGGGGCCAGGTCACTTGTATTTATAATGCGCCACAAATGCGTCGGCCAACTGTTTCCAATTCTTTATCTGGGTAGGCTCTAACCCCATGTACCATTCAAGAGAAGGACCAGACAAACTGTCCTGAAAGAAATGCATCAGCATTCTTTCGTCATTCGAATAAGCCGACATTATTCTATAGTACGACCGCACATGAACCTTGGGGCAAGTATCTCCCTTGTACTTGTCAAAAGTTGGAGCCTTAAATTTCAAAGGTACCCTCAGACCGGGTACTAGTCCCATCGTGGTCATGTCCAAACCAGAAGCACTTTGATTCACAACACCTTTCATCTGCTCCTCGAGCATCTTAATTCGCTGCGTGTTGTTTACAGGACCGTCAAAACCTCTACCAGAGAATGCATCTTCCTGCTGATCTTCGTTCCAGTTGACATTTTCATTGCCAAAGCCATCATACCCTTGATTGCGGCCCAATACATTCTGATTCATCATTAGTCCTTGACCTCTAATTTCGTATCCCTGATTGATACCAGCCGGTCCATACCCATTATTAACGAATCCAGTGTCGTTACCATTATTAGCCATTCATCCATAACCTTGGTTAACCATACCAGCACCGTCGTATCCAAAGCCAAACCTGCCATCCTGACCACCATAGCCAAAGCCTTGCTCATTGTATCTGAAACCCGCGTTTCCGAAACCATTATCTCCGTTATTATTGACGCCACCCAGATTGGCATCCTTGAGTCCAACATTATTAACAACAACTTCATTTCCAACTCCATTGTTACCATTTCCGGTGCCAGCCCCGTTGTTCGCATTCGCGCTCGACACATTTACCACAGGAGGGTTCACTACAGGCTGAGGAGTATGCACACTGCCTCCATGAATAGTCTCAACTTGTACAGAGTGGTGGTCCTCGTTACCACCTTCATTTGCCTTTGCCAATAGCGGCAACACCAGAGTCTGCAGGTTTTCCTGCCCCTTCATAACCGTTTCCATAGTCTGCATGAACTGCGTGAGCCTCTCCCGCATCTCCTGCATCTCTTGCTGTACTTGATCCATAATCTTCTTACAGTTTATGCGAGTGGGATACCGATGAGGACGTTGACTTGCAATTCTATAAACCTGTCGAGATGCAGGAGATGAGATACAGTTTCAATAATTAGCTGATAAATGCAATATGTATGCACATGCAATGCAATATGTGTCTGTGCGTTAGGGCGTATTATTTCCCCAACTCTAGTGCCATGTGCTCTGTGTCGTGTCGTGCCGTGACAGTGCGGTGATAATTGGCTGATAATCATTCACAGAAGACGGAACAACTTGTATATAGCTGATCGGGCAAAGTTATACATCAATGTAAGGTAGTACAATAGAAGGCATGACCTCAACCAACAGGCCTGGTGATGGTCAGCTCAAAACAACAATATACAAATCAAGTCAAGTAGGTTCGTAGCCCCTGTACTCCTTCAATAGCCTTTTGGTCTTTGGATGGTCCGACTGAGCAAGAAATCCTTCAATCAGTGCGTCACCTCGCCTGATCACACGCTTCAAATCCTCGATAGATTCTTCCCATTCACCGTCCCCAAAGCAATCATCAACTTTTCTCTTCTGGGAACGAGCTTCTTTCTTGCATTTGGCTACCTCATTCAATGCGTCCTGAAGAGCCCATCTAGCCATAACTTCCTCTTCGTACTTGAGCTTGCTAGTCTTCAGCTGGTGTTCCAAGTCAGAAATCCGCTGCTTTAGTTTGTCCTCCCTTTCCTTGTTATTGGTCAGCATGGCATTCCACGTTTTGCTGAAGGAAGAGATTTCTCGATAAGCTACGTCTAGTGCCGTTTTCTTTGATTCAAGCATATCATGTGAACTCTTGAAATCCTTTCCCAGACGCTCCTGTTTCTGTTTCTCCTCAACTAGCTTAGCATTCAACGAAGCTACTGTTTCAGTCTGTTGTTGGAGAGAGTATGCAGCTTCATTCTTCTCTCTTCTGAGCTGAGCCAGTTCTTTCTCTAATTCTTCATTAGCCAACAGCAAGGCTTCCTTCTCTTTTACAACTTGCTCATATACTTCCATGGTAACGGTGGTTGGTTCCTCTACTGGAACAGTAACATGGACTGATACAGCTGGAAACGGCATTAGCAACTGTTTTGCTCTTTCTTGTACCCAGGCTTTATACGGTGCGTAAGCTTGACTGTCGTTCTTGCCCAATAGTGGTTTCCCTCTCCTGTTGATGCGTATCCAAGCGTGCTAAAGTTGGGCTAATAATTCTCCGTTCAAATCACTAGTGAAGTATAGAGATTCCTGTACTTCTTCCTCCCTAGGTGGATCCTTCAATGCATATCCAAATTGGCGAACAAACAGAGATGGATTATAATTGATGCATCCCTTCCTTCCTATCAAAGGCACGTTTGGATATCCAGAGCAACTGAAAATCACCTCAGACCCTAGCAAATACCTGTCAAACCAATCAATGTTTTTAGAAGAGAGTCTCATCAGGCGCTTCGGCCAGTCAGCTGTATCTGCAACCTCCACCAAAGGTTTTTTCTTAGGAAGGTGGCTCTCAAACCACATGCTCAGCAATGGCACACAAAAGTGAACACTCTTCCCTCTCCTCTTTTCATTCTTGTAATGCAACGAATGGTAGAAATCCCCGAGCAATGTGGGTACAGGGTTGCCAGCGGCAAACAAATGAAAGGCGTCAAAGTCCACAAAATCTGGGATGTTGGGAAACAATACTATCCCATAGATGCACAGAGCCAACACAGCATTAAAGACTATCCAGCATCCACTCTTGGCGTATTCCTGGGCTTTACCAATCAGGAACTGGAGGGAGAATCCTAGAACCCCGCGCGAAGAAGTCACCAATAGCTCAGAAGCGTCCAAGTGTAAAGCCTTTGCTAAGTCTTCCAACCTAGGCTTAGCGTCAAAGTGAATGAATGGAACCTTATTCTGCACGGGCAGCTCAACAAACTCTGCGTACTCTTCCAAGGTGGGCCCCAAAATAAAGTCCTTGAAAGTGAAGCATCTCAAGGCAGGGTCATAAAATTTCATCAATGTATACAGCCCATCCAGCTCAACCTCAGTTGGTGTACGAACCAACCTCAACAGTCTTCCGTAACTCATCCTGAAGCTTCTCTGGACATCCTCCTCAACAAGGGAAATCAAACCAATCAGGGGAATAACATCAGGGGTTGGTAATTTGTATGCAACTGTCCTTCTCAAGCTAGCCATGATCAATAATCAGAAATCCGGACGCTAGAATCAGGGAAAATGCAAATGCACCTGCAACACAGACACACGTTAATGAAATGCACATGATAATGGTTATGCAACAATGCAATGCAAATAGATGCAACAAGGGAACCAGGTGCCATGGCTATGAAGCCCAAACCACATCATAAGTCTCAAACAGACCATCCAGAAATCCTCAACCCTGGTCTTAGACAGACCCAATACGAAGCTCCAATCCCGGTCTCTGATAGACCCAATAACATAACTCCAATCCTGGTCTCTGATAGACCCCTCAACTGTCCATAAATATCCTGAGTCTCAAATCAAGAAACAAACCGGTATCTGGAGGTCTAGTTACCTGCATAGTCCCTAAACCTTCTCCCAGGTAGGTGTCCTAATAACTGACAATGGTATGGCATCCTATGCGGTCGTCGGCGTCACATACTTTCAGGGTTGATGATACGATTCCCAGAAGGAGTGGCATCATCAAATCCTGAAGAGGCCTCACTTAGCCAACTTCCAATTGATCGGTTCCCAGAGTCGACAATTCAACTAACCAGCAACCCATGCCACCCAAAGGGTGGGACAGGAGGCCAACCAGAGGAACCTCGTCTGAGTGTGAATTTTGCGGGACACCAAGACCTGCAAAGCAAGTGGGCGCGCGCTACTTTACACTCTAATTCTAAGTACACTCAAGCCCAGGTCCGACTTATCTCTCAATAATAGAACACCCGTCACAACCCCCAATAACAACAATAATCAGTAATATAGTGCTGAAGGTAAATGACATAAATGTAAATCCATACAAATTCCTCGACGGGAAAACAAACGTTAGGATTGACTCGCTTAAGGGACGTTGGATCCCAAATGCACAAGGAACTATCGCAGTCCTTAGCAGCCAGGGGACGTTGGGTCCCCAGCAGAGTCGCCAGCTGTCGCTACTGCGAAAATCGGCGCCGGCTGAATAGAAGAGTCGCCACCGCGCGTTATTCATCCCAACGGAGGGAAAGGAAACGCTCGAAGTAAACCTACCGCAAAACGGGGAAAGGAATGGTCATCACAACCAAAACCTGGATTCGGGAGTCGGTTACGCAAGGGGAAGGTATTAGCACCCCTCACGTCCGTCGTACTCGACGGGATCCACGCTTGTTTTTTTGTACGGATTATTATTTCTATCTAAACTAAAGGTTAAGGGTTAAAAGAAAATAAAATGACTCGGCAAAGTATCGCACTTCATGCCTACGTATTCCCGTCTGGAACGAGAAATCAGAGTCAACGTAGTTCGCCTACCTACAGGAAAGGAGGGGAAGGTTGCTCGCTAGGATATTGCATCCTATGCCTACGTACTTTCATACAGCATGAAAGATCAGAGCAAACGTAGTTCGGGCCACGCACGACACAAGTCTGTCTTGATTGTTTTTATCCTTCTGAAAAAGGTTTTCTCCTGATTATGGGTCCAAGCGGACAAAAATGACGTTTTTTGATTGGTTTACAGTCTTTTACGCAAGAAGTGTCTTTTATTGTGTTCAAAATTGTTAGTGTATTTGGATTGTTTTGAGATGAGAAGAGAAACAGCAACTCTAACCTATGGTTGAAAGGGGAATCAAACTGACCTAATGTTATCATGCATGGTTTAAGACCTAATGTCTATCATGTTCCTCTCTTGCGCAGAGAGAAACAGAGATCTTAAGGGATAAGCGAAAACAGAAACAACATATAATAAAACAGTAAAATGCATGAATGCAACAATACAAGCTAGGCAAGGGAGTCCCGCTCTACCTCGAACCTTGAAAACAACAGGCAAAAGCGAACAAAATTCACTTTCAACCTAACAGATTAATTGGAAAACAATACAGTCCGGGAAACTCAAACAATACACCAAAAGCTTCTAAACAGCAAAAAAATAAACCGTAAGTAGCAACTCTACACAGCAGGCTCCATCATCTTCTATCTTCAAGTCATCTTCAAAACCTTTACAAGCTTCCAGCAAGCATCAATCTTCAAGGAGGGAAACTCTAACAGTAAACACCTTCAACAGCTTCAAACAGCAGGGCTTCAACAGCAGCAATCAAATGCACAGCTTCAACAGCACAATCTTCATCTTTTACAGTCTTCAAGCAAGGTCTCTATCTTCAATCTTTCATGGCTTTTCTTCAAATCAAACTCTCCAAGATGAGGAACAATTAATAGAATGAATTGGGATGTTAGACAGCTAGCTGACCACCAAAGGTGGCAAACAGACTGTTAACAAAAAGTAGACTGTTTCTCTCAACAGTTCTATCTCCTAGATACTGTCACCAAGCCTTCCAAAGGAAGGGGGTGAGTATCCTGGAGAGACTCTGAATCATAGAGAGGGATGGAGGCAAACAAAGCCATCCATGTTTAAGAATCAAATTTCTACTCTAAGCTCTACCTAGCTCCTAGTTCCTATGATCTTCAACAGCTACAAGCAAGCTACAATCTTCATCAACTCTTGAACTTGATCTTCACTCCTTTGCCTTCCATTTGCTTCATCAACAAAACCCTCCAACTCAAGCCCAAGCCCCAAGCAAGCCCAATAAGCCCCAAATAACAAGCAATAACCCCAAAACGGGCACACCATACAATCAAACAATTACAAAAATATACTAAATATATTAATATAATAGGAGAAATTCTAATATTTATTCTAAGGGATCTACTACACTTACCCAAAATACCCCTATAGTCCCATCTTCTAATTCAACCTAAAAAGCCCAAAAAGAAATTGTTTTGTTGCACCTATGTTATGTTCAAAACCCTAATTAACTAGTCTAATAGTTTCTAACTAAACTACCTAAAATAAAATCCTAAAAAATTGGTGCAAAAACCAGGGGGCACCTAAGATATATATCTAATTATACTTAAAGAATTAACCTAAGAAGATTAAGGGAACTCCCTAAAATAAAATCTACAAAACTATATACAAACTATATTCAATTAAAAAAACAAATAAAAGTAAAATAATAGAAAAAATAGAAAAAAAGACTAAACTAATATTTTTTATTCTTTTTAATTTTCTTCAGGTCAATACTAAACTATTGCAAAAACTCCCACATTAAAATTCTCATTTTTTAATTTGTTATGAATTTTATAAAATGTTAAGTAAAATGAACAAAACAAAAATAGGAAGAAACAGCCGGGGGGGTGCCAACAGCATACCCGCTCAGTTCAATTATCATATGGGCCAGAAACCAGGGGGCGCGCATAGTAGAATCACTAGGCCCAGAACCCACACCAAAAATCAATTCAGTAAATCAACCAAAAATAAAACGCGCGTGGTGTATAAAGCAAAGAGTTTCAGTCTAATTTAGTGGTTGGGCCTCGTGTGGGGGTGAGGATAACAATTGATCCAACTAAGCCCAACATGGCTTTTAATGAAATGAGGCGTTTCATTGTTTCTGAGTTCCCTCTTAATTCTCATCTTTGAATGTAAGTCGTTAGATGATAACTCCAGTCAACAAGGTCTTCTTCATCCAACGCTCCTCAAATCGTCTTCCTCATATCACCTAGGGTTTGTGCAAGCTTCCATGAACGTAGAACCTACTACACCATCTTCCATCATCTCGTATAGCATCAATACAGCACCAATTTTAACAAAATAAAGCATCATCCTGATCCATTTTTCAAGCTGAATACAACCACAGCACCATCATCCATTGATATCAACTCCAGCATCAAACACGATCACCATCTCCCAAAATGCTTAGAAATTTCATCATCACAAAACAAAAATCTAAATGCACTAATCTCTTCCTGGCCTTTCACTGATCAATAATCACTAACAACTTAAGATTCTAACAGCTTATTCACCAAGTTCTAAGTCCAAACAGAATTCACGTGCATACATCAACTTCCATCAAATCTTGCCAAATGCTCCAGAAATGATCATCTAACCACCTAGAGTATGTTTAACCTAACAATTCTACTTCATGCTACCTAATTCAGGCCAAATCGTGAGAGTTACTAACCTGGTAAACAGATGAAAACAGAAGGTTGAATTCTTTAACTCAAAGCTTGCAATGCTCCAGGATCACTCAATGGACTATGATCTTGATTCTGTATGCAAAGATTCTTGCTCAAACCACCTGGATCATCATAACCGATTTCAATTGCACTTTGATGTGTGAAAATTGCAGAACACGATTCTTGACACTATTCACTCAGATCTGGATTGCAATCTACTCAATGATGAGTATGGAATTGGATAGAATCAAAAACTTGAAGGAATGAAGAATTATGAGAGCTCGAGTGTGATTTGCAAGAGAGAAGTGAGAAATGTGATTCTGAAATTTTCTACCAAATGAAGCCCAACATTGCTTTGGATCAGTTAGAATGAATATATAGATGATGATGGAAGGTTCCAGAAATTGCTAGAAAGATCCAATGAGAAATTGGATATGTCATTGCATGAGAAATTGAAGTTGGTGAGTTGAAAAATCAGTCCATGAAGACCTTGTTGCAGCAGCCCAAAATGTCTTGAATTTCTCTCCAAAAGAGAATTAGAATGTGTAGAAATGCTGACTTGCCTTGTGCATTGATCTCCTTGTGATTTGGCATGTGTTTCTTCTTTTACAAGCAACTTATGATAACTCATATTTCTTGACCTCAAACCAAAAATCTAACATTGCCAATAGTCTTAAAATTTCATTTACCTTCAAAATGGTTGGTCATATGCTTGATTTTGCTTTTGTATCAAAAATTCACAACTTTGGTCATTTAAAAATGTATTTTTCCCTTTATAATTGGCCAATTTTTCAATTCTAAGCTATGAGCATTTCCAACTTGACACAACAACTTTTTTAGACTCAAAATGTCATTTGGAGTAAGTTTGATGTTGAACATTTCTTCATTTGAAGTTTGGAAATAGGAGTTTTGGGCATATGCTTGAAATGACCTGTAATTCCACTTTCCCAAAATACCCCTGGCTTGCCATGATCATAAGTAGAGTTCTACAAATCATATGGAGGAATACCATACCTTTTTAGAAAGCTAAGATCATGAGGAACAACTTTCATGTTCACCAAAAATACATTTGAACATTCCTTATGGGGAAAAAGTTGCTTGGAAGTCAAGTAACTTTCACTGACAAATTTCAGTGTCCTCAGATGACCTGTAACTTGCAAGAATCATAACTTGGGTTCTATAAATCTCCTTGATGAGTTCCACCACTCAAATTAAAGGTCTTGATATGCTCCACAAGTTCCATGTTAGCCAAAGATCCATTAGAGACTTGTATCTTGAATTATTCTGCTTGGAAGTTTGCCCTAAATCAGGGGATTTTACACTGGAACCCTAATTTAGAAACTTCTCTTCTTCTTGATTTCTTTTGATTTCTCCTTGGCACAACACCACATCCATATCCACATATCAAATGATGAATCCCCCATTCTTCAAATAGGCCTTGATGTCCCTTCAATCAAGTATTTGACCTAGGGTTGACCTAGGGTTGACCCAGATGAAACCCTAATTGACTGTCTTCAACTGTAGTTCTTGTAATCACATAAATGACTTGTCTCACTCTAAAAATTACCCTCTATGTCTTCCATGATGTCTATATACATTCCATGCCCTCAATTCATAGCCCACAATCTCTTTGATAGTCTTCAAACCCCCTCAAGATAGGAGAAAAACCCACTGATTGGTCCACTAACTTCTCAAGCTTCAATTCCTTTCTAATGACTTGCATAGGCTTAAATTTTGAATAAGAACCTCTTGATAGGCTCTAAGAATGGCACTTGGTCCCTTGTTGGATGGCTTGCCCATGCTATGCTATGCAGATGAATGAATTATGTACATGACCTAATATGACCTAATATGCAAATGCTAAAGCTATGAAACATAAAATCAGGTGAAATAAGTTGGTCAAATTTTAGGGTGCAACAAGCCTCCTCAAAGTCTTCTTATCCTGGGTTGACGCTCCCGCAGGATACTCCTTAGTCATAAGGAAAGTCTGGATGTCATGGAACCATGGTTTGCCATCAGAGGCTTCCTCGATCGCAAAGACGAATGCAGGTCTATCAAGACGAGAAAGGACAATTCTTGGAGCTTCATTCCAAAAATTGACTTTATACATCGAAGCCAACGTGGCTAAGGCATCAGCCATCTGATTCTCAGCTCTGGGCACATGATGGAGTTCCACTCGATCAAAGAACGGAAGCAGCCTTCTGGCATAATTCATGTACGGCACCAAATTCGATTGACGAGTCTCCCACTCCCCTTTAATCTGGTTAATCACAAGTGCCGAGTCACCATATACATCTAGGTTCTTGATTCTCAAATCAATTGCTTCTTCTAGACCCATGATGCATGCTTCGTAATCCGCTTCGTTATTGGTGACCGGAAATGTCAGTCTCGCAGTGAACGGCATGTGGGATCCGTGGGGAGTCGTGATGATCGCCCCAATGCCACTTTCGTAAGAGTTAACCGCCCCGTCAAATATCAATTTCCACTGGGATTTCTTGTCTGGACCCTCGTCGGGCAACGGTTCATCGCAGTCTTTCACCTTGAGAAACATGATATCCTCATCAGGGAATTCAAATTTCATCGACTGATAATCCTCGATCGGCTGTTCGGCAAGGTATTCAGACAATACGCTTCCCTTGATGGCCTTTTGGGAAATGTACTGAATGTCATATTCCGTCAACACCATCTGCCATCTGGCAATCCTGCCTGAAAGCGCTTGCTTCTCGAAGACGTACTTGATCGGATCCATCTTCGAAATTAGCATGGTCGTGTGATTGAGCATGTACTATCGTAAACGTTTGGCAGCCCAGGCTAATGCACAACACGTTTTCTCCAGCATCGAGTAACGAGATTCACAGTCTGTGAACTTTTTACTCAAATAGTAAATGGCATTCTCCTTTCTGCCTGTCTCGTCGTGCTGACCGAGAACACACCCCATACTATTCTCAAGAACTGTTAAGTACATGATTAAGGGTCGTCCGGCCACTGGGGGTATCAAGATCGGAGGTTCCTGCAGATACTGTTTTATCTTATCAAATGCCTTCTGGAAATCCTCGTTCTAGATAATCGCCTGATCTTTTTTCAGTAGTTTGAACATCGGTTCACACGTGGCCGTGAGCTGAGAGATAAACCTTGCAATGTAGTTTATTCTGCCCAGGAAACCACGAACTTCTTTTTCGGTTTTTGGCGCTGGCATTTCTTGTATTGCTTTAATCTTCGCAGGATCAACCTCGATGCCTCTTTCACTCACGATAAACCCCAGTAGTTTTCCGGACCGTACTCCGAAAGTACACTTGTTAGGATTCAGCCTCAACCTGAACTCCCTAAGCCTCTCAAAAAGCATCAGCAAATTGACCAGGTGTCCCTCCTTCGTTTGGGACTTCGCAATCATGTCATCAACATAGACTTCAATCTCATGATGAATCATATCATGAAACAAAGTAACCATTGCTCGTTGGTAAGTGGCCCCTGCGTTCTTCAGACTGAAAGGCATTACCTTGTAGCAAAATGTTCCCCAAGGTGTAATAAACGTAGTTTTCTCCATGTCCTCCGGCGCCATCTTGATCTGATTGTAACCGGAGAAGCCATCTTGATCTGATTGTATTGTCGACCAACACATCAATATAAGGGAGCGGGAAATCATCTTTAGGGCTCGCCCTATTCAAATCCCGATAATCGACGCACATTCGCACCTTACCGTCCTTCTTCGGTACAGGCACTATGTTGGCGACCCACGGAGGGTAAGTAGTGACCGCTAAGAAGCCAGCATCAAGCTGCTTCTGCACTTCTTCTTTGATCTTAACGGCCATATCTGGTCGTGTCCTCCTAAGCTTCTGCTTAACGGGAGGACAATCTTCTCGTAGCGGCAAGTGATGGACCACGATGTCAGTATCAAGTCCGAGCATATCTTCGTATGACCAAGCAAAGATGTCACTATACTCCCTCAGCATCTCGACCAATCTTTGCTTGACATCACTCTGCAATGCAGCCCCTATCCTGAAGTTCCTGACAAGTTCTTCAGAACCCAAATTCACAATCTCAATCTCTTCCTCGTGAGGCAGAATAACTTTCTCTTCTTGTTTCAACAAGCGGGCCAACTCTTCGGGAAGGTCTTCGTCTTCATCAATCTCTTCTTCGGCTTGATAGATCGGGCAATCGAAGTCGAAGTGAGTCGTAGAAGGTCCAGAGTCGATGTCATCTGCTATGTGGATCCTGCAATAACAAGGGTTAAGCTTAAAACAAGGATATGCAGGTTAGCACAAACCCTATTGCCATTTTATTTTTTTCCAAAACAAATATAAAACAGGAATAACAGAGATCAGAACATTTGAATGCGAAGAAAAACGCCTTTTGATTTATTGGTAAAATGCATGTACATAATCAAACAAGGCCCTGACAATAAAACCACTATGCCCCGGGTAGGACATAGGGTTGTACAACGATTGGAGAAAGTAAATCATTACACTTTGCCTGTCACTTGGATGGTATCCCTGATGGACCAGTTGTTGAGGCTCTCGCCTGGTTTGCTTGGCTGGATCCAAGAGTCTAGGTCGCAATCGCTGTCTTCGCCATCTTCAGACACTGCGTTGACACTTTCGAATATTACCCCGCCGCTTGTAAACTGGATCGACCCTTTACCTCGCGACGCACTGTGAGAAGAGGAGGCTTCAGCCGTAGGAGAGTATCCTAACCCAAACTTGTCCTGTTTTTTAGGTATTTCTAGAACCTGCCCCCAGCCTGGGGTAGATCCGGCTTGAACAACGACCCGGGCTTCCTTGAAGGAAGAGAGAGTCATCCCTGGTTTCTTGGTCATTACTGGAGCCACTTCCTTCACCTTAACGGCTTCGAATGCATGACATAGGGTTTCGTGGATTTCCCCATCCATCTCAACATACTTGAAGGATGACAAATGGCTCACCATTATGTCTTTCTCGCCACATACGGTCACGATGCTGCCTCCGACAGCGTACTTGAGCTTCTGGTGCAACGTGGAAGTCCCGGCACCCGCGGAATGGATCCATGGCCGGCCTAAGAGACAGCTGTAGGCAGGCATGATGTCCATAATGTAGAAGATCGCGTCGAAAGTTTCTGGCCCAACTTGGATTGGCAACGTTACCTCTCCAAAGACATGACGCTTGGTTCCATCAAAAGCCTTCACAACCAGATCACTGGGTGTGCAGATTAATCCGCGAGTATCTAACTTCATCAATGCCTTCTTCAGAAGGACATTGAGCGACGACTCTGTGTCCACCAACACATGAGACATAATCGTTCCCCTACACTCTATTGAGATGTGCAGGGCACTGTTGTGGTTTCTTCCCTTCGGCGTCAGCTCCAGGTCAGTGAACCCTAACCCGTTTCCAGCATTCACGTGGGCTACTACCCCTTCCAACTGGTTGACCGAGATTTCCTGCGGTACATACGTGGCATTCAAAACCTTTAACAGCGCATTGCGATGTGACTCCGAACACAGCAATAAATTCAGGATGGAAATTTTCGAGGGTGTTTGATGGAGGTGATCCACGATCTTGTAATCGCTCTTCTTGATCAACCTCATGAACTCTTCAGCGTCCTTAACAAGTAAGTCCTTCTCTACCCCCCGAGGAGCTTCCTCAGTGACTTTACTCTTTCCCTTATCAGTTTCTCCAGCTTTGTCCGCTTTGTCCGCCACAATCTCAGGTGGAGCAAATACTTTTCCGCTGCACATGATTCCGCCAATTCCCACTAGGTTATCCACAGACTGCCCAGATGGTTCCAATTTTAACTTCCGTCCGTTACAGTAAACGTCGGCCCCATAATTCCACGGGACAGCATTGGTGCTTTCAAAAGGTATCGGCCCAACCTTTTTGATGGTAATGGTGGGCGGCCTGGGTGCAGAAATGGTTATCGTTTGACCAGGGATGGTGATGGTGGCAACCTCATCATCTTGCTTCAGCATTACCTCTCCAGATCCACATTCGGCCCTTCGGCTAAACTGCAAGATTCCTTCGGTCATCAGACTCTGAATCCCCTCTACCAACTGTTCACGTCCATCAGGACGGGTCGCACAACCCATACATAATTCTCCACAGCCCGGAAAGAAGCCTCTCTTCATCAGCTTAGCTTTAACGAAGCTAAGAGGTGTCTTCAGATCCTTGACGTCAGTCAATAAATCCAAATTTTCGTCTTCAATAATGTCATTCACCCCACCTCCCCTATGATTCGGCATAGGGTTCTTTGTGACATTCAGCACATTATTTGAGAAATTGATGATCTTAGCATCCACCATATCCTGCACCTTGTGCTTGAAGGCTTTGCAGTTTTCTATCGTGTGGCCGGGCGCCCCTGAGTGAAACTCGCACGTTGTGTTCGCATCATAACCTAGCGGAGGTGCCCCTGTCAAGGGAGCCAAGGTTCTCTTCTGGACCAGTTGCAACTGAAGCAGAGTTTGTAACAGCTGAGCATAAGACATGGGCGGTGTCTCAAGGTGACGGCTCGACAGAGGTGCCCTGTTCTGATACTTTCTGTACCCTTGCTGATTCGGCTGCTGCTGCTGCGGCTGTTGCTGTGGCTGGGGTTCTTGGACAACAGGGATGGTTATGCTAGCCACCTGCTGGCGCTGGCTTTTACCCTTCCTTCGAGCGTTGGATACGGCGCTCGTCTCCCCTTCACGCCTTTTGCCACCATACGGTTTCTTTCCTCCCCCAGCTGAGGATAGATCGACACCTTGAATTTTCCCCAGTTTGATCCCATTTTCAACGTGCTCGCCGGTGATGATGAGATCTGAGAAACTTCCAGACATACCGCTGACTAGTTTCTCGTAATAAACCCCTGGGAGGGTGGCCACAAACATCCCAACAAGCTCTCGTTCAACCATCGGCGGCTGAACTCTAGCTGCTAATTCACGCCATTGCTGGGCGTATTCCTTGAACCCTTCATTGTTCCTTTGCGACAAGTTCTGCAGTTGAACCCGGTTCGGAGCCAAGTCACTGTTATACTGGTAATGGTGCACGAATGCCTCAGCAAGTTCCTTCTACGTGCGCACACTGGTAGGTTCCAAACTCCTGTACCATTCCAAGGATGGCCCGGACAAGCTATCCTGAAAGAAGTGCATCAGCAGCTTCTCGTCTTCAGAGTGAGCGGACATCTTTCGGTAGTATGACCTTAAGTGGACACGAGGGCAAGTGGTGCCCTTGTATTTCTCAAAGTCGGGTACCTTGAATTTAATAGGCACCTTGAAATCAGAAATCAATCCCAATTTAGACATGTCAACACCCATAGTGTTTTGGTTCTTGAAATTCCTTATCTTGTCCTCGAGTGCCTTAAACCTCAGTCGCGCTTCAGCAGTCAGCTCTCCTTCAGCACCCTTCTGTGAGAACAAATCTTCTTGACGGTCTTCTAACCATGGCTGAGGCCCATACAGATTTCCAACACCTGTGTTGCCGTTGCCTAGTCCGACGTTGACGTTAGCTTCAAAATTTCTATTACCGACGCCAGTCGTATTACCATTGAGCCCCATGTTAGTGATCACATTGCTGTTACCACTGCCATTCCCCCCGGTCACGGGGATGCCATTCTGAGGAGTTTCAACAGGTGGAAGGGTTGGAACATTCTCACCATGGAGTACATCGTTGCTATCTACCCTTGAGATTAGAGGCTGGACCAAGGTTCTGAGCTGGTCTTGGTCGTTGGCAACCACTTGCATGAGCTCCATGAAGCAGTCCATCCTCTCTCGGAATTCTTGAACGTCAGTCTGCACTTGCTCCATTGCTCTAGCCTGATTTACTCTTGTCGGATAGCGGTGGATTGGCCTTCGATCAATCCTGGAACAACCTGTATTCACAAAGGGTTAGAATAAAAAATGACAAGATGCACGTTATGCAAATGCTTCATGCAAATGCCAACGTGTGTCTGTGTGTTAGGGAGATTTCCCCCCCGATCCTAGTGCCTGAGTGCCAGTGCCGATAATAAGAAGTCTGAATCCAGTCATGGAAATAACATCTCATATATAAAGAAAGCCCATCAAGGCAGTACACAATGTCACTGAGTACAAGTAGAATCAATAGCATGACCTCGACCAACAGGCCTGGTGATGGTCAGCATACAACAATGATCAAAACAAAAGGATTACAAATATAGTCAAGCACGGCCACAGGCTCGAAACTCTTCTAACAGATCCCTCGTTTCTGGATGATCAGGCTGAGTGAGTAACCCTTCGACGAGTAACTCCCTCTGCCTAATAGTGTATTGAAGACCTTCAACTGAGTCTTCTTATGCTCCTTCTCCGAAACAATCTTCTAACTTCCGCTTCTTGGATTCAAACGTCTATTTGTGCTCCTTCAGGTTAGCAAGAGCCTTGTTGAGCAGGCCTTCAGCGGCATATCTGCGAGCGGTTTCTTCATCAAACCCCTTCTCACTAGCCTTCACATGGGCTTTCAACTTGGAGATCTGCTGTTTCAGTTTATCCTCCCGTTCCTTGTCGTTTGCTAGGGTGGCCTTCCAATGCTGATTAAACTTGGATATTCTCCGGTACGCTTCATCCAAGTGCTGCTTCTTAGTGGCCAATACGTCGTTGACAGATTTGAAGTCCCGACCCAAGCGCTCACGCTCAGCCAACTGCTTAGTCAAATCCGTACCCAACTTGTTTACCAGCTCTGTTTGCCTCTTGAAGGAATGGACGGCTTCGCTTCTCTCGCTTCTGAGCTGAGCCAGTTCTTTCTCCAGTTCTTCATTGGCTTTCTTCAGCTCCTCTCGCTCAGCTAACACCTGATTGTACTGCTGAATAGGCACGGTGGTAGGCTCTTCAATCACTGGAGGGCTTTCTAGCTTGGCAGGAGGAAACGACATCCCTATGATCTCTGCTCTGGCTCTGATCCAGGTCACATATGAAGCGTAGGCTTGGCTATTGCTTTTTCCCAGCAATGGTTTTCCCCGCTTGCTGATACCATTCCAAGCGTGATGAAACTTAGATAATATATCCCCCTCTAGAAGACCAGTGAGGTACAGAGATTCTTGCACCTCTTCATCCTTCGGCGGAGCTCTCAAAGCATAAGCAAACTGTCGGACCAACAGGGATGAATTATAGTTGATACAGCCCTTCTTGCCTATCAAAGGCACATTCGGAAACTCGCTGCACCTGAAGATAATCTCAGTGCCCAACCTATATCTATCAAACCAGGCAATATCCTTCGCTGATAGGCTCATCAAACGCTCAGACCACTCAGTTGTGGCTGCAGAGGAAGCAAAGGGACCCTTCTTGGGTAGGTGACTATCAAGCCATCTATAGAATAGGGGCACACAGCACGAGACATTCTTGCCCCTTCTGTTCTCGTTTTTGTAGTGGATGGAATGATAGACATCTCTAATCAAGGTAGGGACTGGATTCCCTGCTGCAAAGATGTGAAAGGCGTCGAAGCCTACAAAGTCAGGCATATTAGGGAACAGAATGATGTCGTATATGCAGAGAGCAAGGATGGCATTGAACACGATCCAACAATCGTCTTTGGCACACTGCTGGGCCTTTCCCACTAAGAACTGCAAGGAGAAACCGGGAACCCTGTTCCAACTAGACAAGACCAACTCGGAGGCATCCAGATGAAGTGAAGGAGCTAGACTAGCCAAATTAGGCTCAGCATCTATATGAACAAAGGGAATATGACTTTTGATGGGCACACCTAACAAATCAGCATACTCCTCTAGTGTGGGTGCGAGAATAAAGTCCGGGAAAGTAAAGCATCTCAAAGGAGGATCGTAAAACTGCAGCAAGGCGTGCAACCCATTCAACTCAAACACAGAAGGTTTACGAACCAAGATGAGCAGTTTCCCATAAGACTTTCTGAATTCACCTCTCACAGAATCATCTGCCAGAGCAATCAAACTAGACAGCTGAACAACATCAGGAGTGGGGAGCTTGTAGGCCACAGTCTTATTCAAAGAACCCATGATAGCACAATAGAAGGTAAGAAAACCTGAACCGGGGGAAACGGTACCTGCAACACAGACACATGTTAATGAAATGCAAATGAAGTATGCAAAACAATGCAAAATGCAATCATGCAGCAGGAGATCAAGACGACTGTGCTATTGAAGAGATGAAGGTTCTGTATCAACAAAACCACAATACTGCTCTGTCAAGAACAACCATATCTCTGATGAGAAGAAAACCCAGATATCGAACCATAAATCTGCTCTGTCAAGAACAAACACATATATCTGATGACAAGAACTTCTGATACAGGACCACCAATCTGCTCTGTCAAGAACAAACACATATCTGCTGATAAGAACCTCTGATACATGACCATAAATCTGCTCTGTCAAGAACAAATACACATTAGATGATGATACCCTCTGATACCAACAAAACTGATTCACTATCAAGAAAACCAGGTGGTCTGAAGGTTACGGTTTCCTGCAACAAACCCGACCCTGCTCACCGGTATGGACCTAAACTGACACAAGTTCGGCATCCTATGCGGTCATCAGTGTCACAGACATTCAAGAGAGATGATACGATACCCAGAAGGTGTGGCATCACCATCTCCTGAAGCGGTCTCACTTAGCTGAATCCCAAATGATCGGTCCCTAGAGTCGACAATCCTCCAAACCAACAACCCCTCAGGCCCAAAGGGCCGAAAAAGAAGTCAACCGGGAGAACCTCGTCTGAGCGTGGATTTCATGAGACACTAGTGCCTGCAAAGAAAGCACGCGCCCACTAATTTCCACAACTAATGCTAGGTGCACTCAAGCCTGGGTCTGGCTCCTCACTCATCAGAATGCCCCTCCCACGACAGCACAGATAATCATATCATACTGAAAATAAAGTGCGGGAAATAAAATGCGATAAGCAAACACAACCCAACAAGTAATCACACAAGCGCTAGGATTGACTCTCGCAGGGGACGTTGGATCCCCAAACTGACTTGCATAAGGGACGTTGGATCCCAGGAAACTATCAAGTCCCCAGCAGAGTCGCCAGCTGTCGCTACCACGAAAATAAGGTGCCGGCAAAACAGAAGAGTCGTCACCTTTCGTTATTTATCCCTCAGAATGGGAAAGGAAACGATCGGAAAAAACCTGACGAAAAGGCATAAGACAAGGTCATCGCAACCATTGTCTGGGTTCGGGAGTCGGTTACGCAAGGGGAAGGTATTAGCACCCCTCACGTCCATCGTACTTGATGGGATCCACGCTTGTTGTGTTTACTGGACGGGTTGGTTTATTTATCTACCTATCAAGGCTGGCTTAAAAAGAAAAGAAAATGACTCGGCAAAGCGTCGCGCTTTATGCCTACGTATTCTCATCAGAGAATGAGAAATCAGAGTCAATGTAGTTCGGCTAACTACGGGTTACGGGGAAGGTGGCTCGCCAATACGTCAGTATTGTGCCTACGTACTCTCAACAGGTATGAGAGATTAGAGCTTACGTAGTTCGGGATAATACGGATTACGGGAGTTCAGATTCATCTGTTTTTTCGAGTAGGGTTAACAAACAGTTCCAGCAGTTTGGCATACGCAGCTCGACCTTTGGAGACTCAGGCGTTACCGTTTGCGGTAGAACTGGAGTTAACGACACTCTTTTCTTCAGAAAAGCTTCCTTTGACTTATGGGCCCACGGGGCAAAAAGGTTTGAAATTTGTTTTCTGTCTTTTACGGAAGAACTGTTTTTTATGGATGTTTGCAACCAATGTCGCACTAGAGACTATGATCTGAGAGTGAATGCGTCGCATGTCACCCAAAGGGTGCCATACTAAACATCCAGACTGTTGAAAAGAAACTCTCCAACAATCATTTCTCAGATAGCTTAAGGCTCGTAACGTACGACGTCAGTTAACCCTTATTACTGTATTTTAATTTGTTTTGAGATGAGAAGAGTGTCGCTACCGCGAAAATAAGGTGCCGGCAAAACAGAATAGTCGCCACCTTTCGTTATTTATCCCTCAGAGCGGGAAAGGAAACGATTGGAAAAACCTGACGAAAAGGTATAAGACAAGGTCATCGCAACCATTGTTTGGGTTCGGGAGTCGGTTACGCAAGGGGAAGGTATTAGCACCCCTCACGTCCATCGTACTTGATGGGATCCACGCTTGTTGTGTTTACTGGACGGGTTGGTTTATCTATCTACCTATCAAGGCTGGCTCAAAAAGAAAAGAAAATGACTCGGCAAAGCGTCGCACTTTATGCCTACGTATTCTCATCAGAGAATGAGAAATCAGAGTCAACGTAGTTCAACTAACTACGGGTTACGGGGAAGGTGGCTCGCCAATACGTCAGTATTGTACCTACGTACTCTCAACAGGCTTGAGAGATCAGAGCTTATGTAGTTCGGGATAATACGGATTACGGGAATTCAGATTCATCTGTTTTTTTCGAGTAGGGTTAACAAACAGTTCCAGCAGTTTGGCGTACGCAGCTCGACCCTTGGAGACTTAGGCGTTACCGTTTGCGGTAGAACTAGGAGTTAACGACACTCTTTTCTTCAGAAAAGCTTCCTTTGAATTATGGGCCCACGGGGCAAAAAGGTTTGAAGTTTGTTTTCTGTCTTTTACGGAAGAACTATTTTTTATGAATGTTTGCAACCAATATCGCACTAGAGACTATGACCTGAGAGTGAATACGTCGCATGTCACCCAAAGGGTGCCATACTAAACATCCAGACTGTTGAAACGAAACTCTCCAACATTCCTTTCTCAGATAGCTTAAGGCTCGTAACATACGACGTCAGTTAACCTTTATTACTGTATTTTAATTTGTTTTGAGATGAGAAGAGAGAGGGATCAACTAGGGGGAAACTATCAAGTCCTAATGTTGTCATGCCAAGGATTCATCCTATGGTTGAGGTTTGAAACAGGGAACTCCTAGAAGTTATCATGCATAGGTTTCAACCTAAATTTCTATCATCACTTCCTTGTCAAAGGAAGTGAGATTCCTAGGGGATCATGTCAATAATACAGAAACAGATAAAGCATCAGCTTAAACAGTAAACAGTAAACGACTGTAAAATGCATGCAATGCAAGTGAGGAAGGAAATGTGTGTGGGACATCAGCCTCCACAAGCTCATCTCAACCTCAAGCCAGATATGAATAACTATAATCATACAGAGGAAATAACATGCTATCAAGCAAAACACAAACCACATAGGCAAGGGAGTTGGGCTCTACCGAACACCCGCAAGCAAAGCCATACAGTAAAAATACAAGCAGAGGGAGCAACTCAACCTCTAGTGCAATCATGCTCCTAGCTCAAGTCAATCTAAATATGAACTTATTCTAATGCATCAAGCAAATCAAACAAGTCACATCAATACAGTTGCACAGAAAGAAAACAGACAGGAAAGGAAAGCAGACCCACAGCCTCCACAGCTTCACAGCAAAGCCTTTCTGACATCAGTTCAATCTTCAGACTTCAACTACTCTTCAAAGCTATCATCTTCAATAGCAAGTATCAACTTGCTTCTACAAGCTTCTAACACATCAAACATAAGTATCAACTTATTCCCTCTTCTCCAAGCCTCAGCTCTTCAGTCAATTTCACCTTCAGGCTTCACTCATAACTACAAGTATCAACTTGTTCTTTCAGGGACTCAGTGTATCAACATAAGTGTCAACTTATCCTTTCTTCTTCAAGCCTCAGCTCTTTACTCAATCTCAATTGGATCTTCTTCACAAGTGTCAGCTTGGTCTTCAAGCTTCAGCTCTCTCTTCTTTACCAGTATCAACTTGCTCCTCTTCATCTACAAGCTTCAGCTTCTCAGAGTAATCTTCAAA